>JAXCMH010009685.1:0-17004 GCA_034783755.1 Circaetus cinereus
CACGGGTGACTAGTGGTTTCCGCAAGCCCGGTCGCGCAGGACACCACGGTATTGACTACGCACAAGCCGGCTATCACGAAATTAAGGCGACGGCTGCCGGAAAGGTATCGCGGTCATATACGTCTGCTAGTTATGGAGAGTGCGTTATGATCGTCCATAATATCGGAGGGCAGACGTTCGAATCCGTCTACGCCCATATGCGTTCTGGCTCGCGTAAAGTTAGCGAAGGTCAGACGGTAAAGCAAGGTCAGGTTATCGGCGTAATGGGGAATACCGGCGATTCTACCGGCCAGCACCTTCATTTCGAATTGCACAAAGGACGTTGGAATATCGGTAAGACGAACGCGGTGGATCCGGCAAATTACGTAGGTGTTGCACAAACGGGCGCTGTTAAGCCGTCTGCGAAGCCTGCGAGTGGTTACGTAGGCAAGACGGTTTATCTACCGAAGTCTGCGGCGACTTGGCGAACGTATAAGACGAATGTAACGCCGGTCAAGAAGAACTCCGACTGGTCGCTGACTCCGGCTAAGTTCGGAGGACTGTCGTATAAGATTCTCGCAGAACCGCAGCCTGGCGTTGTTACGATTAAGACTTCGAGAGGCAATCGTAATATCTTCGTAGGCGCTGGATCGGGTGCTGTAATAAAGTGAAACGCCTACCGACATTAGTTGGCTCAAATAGAATACGAAAACAAAACGGACACTTGCGCTTAATTGCGTAGGTGTCCGTTTTTTGCGTTTATTTAAACAACTTCTTTATCAACGTAAATATATCGAATGTAGTCCGATTGTACACTTTATTATAAACGAACTTCTTCGGATTGCGTACCCATCCGTAACCTCTCGTCATCTTCAATCCTGCGCGATGTACGATTTGTCGCTTAATGCTTGTGCGTGCTGCAACCCGTTTATTTAGACTTGGTTTTCGCATACCGAATTTCAACGTAATCACCTCGCAATCAATTATAAAGAAGCGCCGCCGGATATTGAGTCAGCTTATATAAAAACTCCGTTGCTTCCGTATTCTTCATTAGGTAGTACGAAAGCTGATCGCCAGTATCGAGTGCGCAGTCGTAAAGGTAATATTTCAACTTTCCCAAAACGTCTGATTGCGAAGGTTCGGCGTAGCTGCAACTCTCACTTAACGGAGTCGCCATATATTCGATAAATCCCATTTCGTCTGCGATTTCAGGCGTAGGAACCTTGTTTATCTCCTGCAAAACCCCGTTAATTTTAACTCTCAATTGTGTCAGTCCTTTCGCGTTTCTTCTAAAATCTCATGGTAACGCTCTACCGACTTCGTCGCAAAAGGTGGAATATCCTCGCCTGCTTCCTTTACAATCTCGGCAATTCGCAAACGAACCTTTACTAGATCTTCCGCCAACTTTTTATCCTCGGACTTCGCAGATATAAACCTCGCTTGTGCTACCATTTCGATAAGTGCATCATAATCACGTTTATCCATTCCGTCACTTCCTCTCTACGGGTACTAGCCGTCGCTTTTCCATCGAAGCAATGAACGTTGGTTCTTCGCCTGGTGTCTCCCACTCGACTTGGTACAGACGTTTGATCGGCGCCCCTTCTTCGATTGCTGGCGTTACAAACAGCGTATTCTTCTTGAATAATAACACGTAACCTTCCGGTGCTGCGTATTCAACTCCGCCGATTAAGACGGACGGAGGCATATCATATTCGTTGTCCCTATCGATGTCTTTGGTCATTTCGTCAAGTCTCCTTCGAAGTTTCGTCATTTATGCGTTAATCAATACGAAGTAAAGCGCCACTAATCCGATAGCAAACAATCCGAGGTACAAAGCGTCAACTGGATCGACCTTCACATCGACTTTGCGTACAAGCCGTGATATAATCGTTTCGAACATAATAAGGACTAACCTCCTTTATAGCGCCCGCTTTCCGTAATCGCTCGCCAAAGCTACGGAAGGTTGGGCGTTATTTTTCGTTGTAAGATAAAACTAACTGCTTATTCAGAAACACTTTCCCAGAATAGTGTAAATATTATTTGTTTCTTTAAACTCATATTGCTCGCCACAAGACTCACAGTGGGCATTTAATGTCTCCGTTCCTTCACCAATTGTGTCTGTCTTATGACTTTTCTTTGCTAATGTTCCATCTTTTTTAATTCTCAAACTTTCTGTAACTACACGAGTACGAATCACTATAATTTCACCACCGCATAATACACAAAATGACTTATGACTATTGTGATCTTCATTACATCTAATATGAGCCAATTTACCATTTGAAAGCTTTATATGATTTTTGTTTATATATACAGTTCTCTGACAGTACCTACAAGGCTTATCGATAGCCAAACTCCTTCCGCCCCCTCTTAATTCAATTTAAGGTGTTTCTTCGCCTACCTATACAATTTGATTTGCTTACCATTTGAATTACCACCTTATCATAACACCTTATTAGGTGTTTGTAAACATCTAATTAAAATTGTTTTTATTTTCTTCTCCGTACCACATCTTCATAACTTCGCGAGTCAATATCCAAGAACCTCGCTTGCCTCCAGGCTTTTTAAATTGTTTCGCCAGGCCCCGATCGATAAGTTCCTCAATGTTAGAAGTTCTCGAAGGCTTTAATCTTTCCTTAATCGTTTCGACCGAGATGCCCCATCTGTAAGCAGCCTCGGCGGGAGTCATATAGTTGTCTATTTCTTTCATACGTTCACCTCATTTTATACTTCCATAATACACCTTATTGGGTGATATGCAATCGTTCCGTATATCCACTATCGTTCCTTCTACGTTACTTACCGTAATTTTATTCCGTTATTACACTGCTATAACGCCTGTTTTACTCGGTTCTTCATATTCATTTACGATATTCATTCGTTCTATATCCGTTTGTATAACGCCTACTTACGTCAATTACTCGCAACTTTTCCTTTTCGGCTGCATACGCTTTATCAGACACAATTACAGGCGGGCTATTCCGCACAAATTAACGGAGGGATGACGAATGGAAATCATAACCGGAGGAATCATCGCCTGCACGATCATGTACGCAGCTTCAAATTGGCGCACGACTGACGCAACTCGAATTAAACGCACCTTTCGTAATACCGGATATTCGCTTAAAGGATCGGACGGAAAGCCGATGGCCCCACGCTTGCTAAAACGCCATCGCAAGGACGATTACGTTGAATACGTTTATTCCGTCCCTACCGGCATGATCGATAAGCCGGAGTTATCCGTAATCCTTGAAAAAACGTTAGGTAAACCCGTCAGCATCCGATTCAAGAAACGCCTTTTTATACGCGTGTATGACGAAGACTTAACGGATGAATTATCTTACGACTGGGACGATGAAAGCACGTCCGGTTCCCGTTGGTCAGTTCCGTTCGGCAAGTCGCTTGACGGCGCTGTAAACCACGATTTCGACCGTGTTCCACACATGACTATCGCCGGTGCTACTCGTCAAGGTAAGACGGTGCTGCTAAAGCTGATCCTAGCGCATTTAATTCGTAACAATCCGGATGATGCCGAGTTCTATATCGTCGATTTAAAGGGCGGATTAGAGTTCGGCAAGTACGGTAATCTTCGCCAAGTCAAACGCGTTTCCAGCGATATTTACGAAGCAAAGGCGTTATTTAGCGAAATACTTGCGAAAGTCAGGCGGGATATGGCAGAATTTAAGAAGAACGGATATTCGAATATCCTCGATACAGACTTGCGTAGACGTCGTTTTATTATCGTCGATGAAGGCGCTGAACTTGCGCCACCTGCGTACGCTACACGCGAAGAAAAGGCGATATACCACTACTGCCAGCACGCAGTAAGCGAGATATGCCGAATAGCTGGCGCTTTAGGGTATCGGAATATATTCTGCACGCAATACCCGACGGCTGATACGTTGCCACGCCAGGTGAAGCAGAACTCGGACGCAAAGGTATCGTTTAGACTCCCGACAGAAGTTGCCAGCCGGGTAGCGATCGATGGATCCGGCGCAGAATTATTAAAACGTCCAGGCCACGCAATTTACCGGACACACGAAAAGCACGAAATACAAGTCGCGTATATAAAAGACGCTGATATATCGGAACATTTGAAGGGAGAGTTCGTAGATGACGGAGATGACGTTTCTACACACGATCAAGACGAGGCAGGAAATTTTGAAGGAAGCGCGAGAGGAACGGATTTTATCGAAATTGGATGAGATGCGATTTTCTACGTTGGAACAGTTGCGTATCGTAATGGATCTCGGAGGCTACCGTAATGCTCACCGGATTATATCGCGCATGGCAAAGTCCGGGATGATTCGCAGCATCCGCATGGAGAAGAACGTTTACTACGTTTCTCATCGTGGCAAGGCGTTTATCGAAAGTAACAAGCGCGTACCAAAACGCGGATCTATGGAACATTCGTTGATTCGTAACGAAGTGTACATTGCGAAAGGTATGCCGTCGGACTGGCGCAATGAGGTTCCGGTCAAACTCGAAGATAGACAGATCTCAGCAGATGCTATGTACGTAAAGGATGGCGTAAGGTATTTCGTTGAAGTCGATAACAAACGCGCTATGAAGGCGAACTACGAAAAGATAGTCGCTTATGCGATAGCATTTAAGATTCTTTCGGGACGTGGTGAGAAATGTACGTTAGTATGGGCGACGGTAACTCCATCAAGACGGGATAAACTGCGAAGGGCCTGCGAAAAAGCTGGCGTGGATTGCGAAATTATGTAACGGAGAAATGAAGCGTAAAGTGACGGCGTGGCCTACGGAGGCTGCGCCTTTTTGTCGTAACTGGAAAATAGTTGTGGCTTTTCTATTAATCTACTGTTAGAATAAAAAATAAGCCAAAGCTGTTGGAAGCAGCTAAGGCTCGGTTCTATGCCTGTCGGGTTGCCTCCCAACAAACATCGCGTAATTAAGTTATGCCCTTATTATACATGACGCTAAACATAAAAACAAGCGTTTTAGGGGTATTTTTAAAATTGTTATTAGAGGCTTCCCGGAGGTGTGATTTTACACATTCTAGGAGGCTTTTTATTATGCATTATACCCACAAAATGGACGATGTGCGTAACTTCGCCCATCTAAGTAATTTCCGTAGCAAACGTGATTTTGATAATAATACTGAAATGTTCCTCGCCGATCACAAGGACGATTTCACTAAATCTGAACTGATTGCCTTTAAACGTCTTACTCGCTATTCTTGTAAAGTGCCAGGAATAAGTACGGTTTCTATCCGCAAGATACTTTTGTCTATAGCAGAAAAAGACTGCCCTGCCGGAATTAGTGAAAGCACATTCCACCGTATGCGTCGCAAGGCTATTAAGTTCGGAATACTATCTGCCTATACGTCGGGTCGTGATAATGGAAGTCAGTCGTCAAATGTATGGGTATTCAATCGCTACCAGTCGCAAGTTGTATCAATTTCAACTACGAATGACACCCGCCTTGAAGTTGTAAAAGCGGACAAACCTGCACAGGATAAGGATATTATTGTTAGCGAATTGAAACCCCGTATAAACCAGCAATCTATTAAAACTAGCAATATAAAATCTAATACAAATACGTATTCAAAACCGGCGTCTAATCGGACAGACTTCGTTAATTTAGTAAATCTTGAAAAAGTCGAAGATTCAGCACAGAATCCATATCAACGTTTCCGTAAATTCGTACAAGTATTCACGGACAATAATAAACTTGTATACGATCTTTATGGCGTATACCTCGGACAAACTAAGTCTATGCACAAGGACTTCGATAAATTCGAACTAATCGACATAGCTATCGATGCAGTAAAAGCAACTTTCATCGCAACTAAGCGCAAATCAATTGATAATCTTGCCGGATTCTTCAACGGCGTACTTGCAAATAAACTCGCTGATTTCGTTAATGGCGGGAAACCTGCGGAAGTTGCTGCGAAGAAACCCCCTGTGCGCCCTTATACGGATAGTTCGGAAATAGCGCGTACTGGCGTTATTGTCGAGAATGGAACGCTTGTGTATCCGGACACCAAAGCACCTTCTAAACCTCATAACGACGGTGGTTTCAGCTTGCTTAACGATCTTATTGCAGGCGTTGCTAAGTAGCGTTATTAATCGCAAACCGAACATTCATACGCATGGAAAAAGACGGGACAATAGCGCCCGTCTGCGTTAATCAAAAACTTTATATCCGCCTGTAATCTTTTCTTTGGCGACATCATTGCCGGACAAGTCCGTAAATCGTACTAAATCGACTTTATTACCTAGGCCGAAGTGTACATCTTTACCGACTGTTTCAGCGAATTTTTGCTTTTCTGCGTCGCTTACGCTATGCCAGTCGTTGCCTACGATTACTTGTGTTGTACTCCAACGCTTACCATCGTACGGCGCAAACTCTACGACTACTCCACCGTATGAGTAAATTAGGTTATCGAGGTAGTCCTTTTGTTTAGCAGTTAATTCGTGCTTGTTTCGCTTTTTCGACGAGGGCTTAGGCGTTGTTTTCTGACTGTCTTTAGGAGTTTCGGCATCTCCCATACCGTCGGTACTAACCGGCATCGTCTCCGTTTTATTTGTGCTTTTTTGTGTATTGGAATCTGAATCCGGTAGATTTGAAAGAAATATAAAGAATCCTACAACAAGCGCGATCGGCAGTAAGCATCCAATAGCTGTGTTTTTAATCGGGTGTTTATCAAACTCGCGCCCTGACTCTGCCCATTTTTCTTTTAGTGATTTACGATCCCCTTCGCGCTTTCTCTTGCCCATACGTACACTCCCTGTTTATTTGTCGTTGCCTCCGAATAGCTTACGGAAGAACCCGCCCTTCTGACGCTGTTCTGCCATTTGTTCTGCGATTGATTCGAGTTCCTTCGTGACCTCTTCGTGTTCCTTTACGACTTCCTTGCGCTGTTCTTCGAATGTTAAAAGTAGCTGACGCTGTTCTTCGCGTTCCTTATCGACGTTTTCTGCGTACTCCAAAAAAGCCGCCTGTTGACGGTCGATCCGTTCGATCAACTTCGAGATTAATTCCGTTTGCTTATTAACTATGTCCTTAATCTCCGAAATATCCTCGTTTTGTAACGGCTCTGTTTCCGTTATGCTCTCCGTTGTACCGGTGTTGAATTCCGATACGGTTTCGCCTTTTGACCACAGATACACAGCGTCAGCAGCTTCTTCGAGCGTCATACCGTTGTCACGCGTCAGCGATATGAGTTTTTGAAATGCTATAACGTCCGCATCCGTGTACCATCGCTGTCCCCTATCGTTCTTCTTAAATTCATACGATGATTTCTCCAAAAGTAAGCTGTATTTTCGTAATGTCGGTTCTTTAACTTTTAGTACGTTTGCGACTTCCTGCGGCCTGTATACCTTCAAATCGCTTTCACCTCGTTTCTGCTTCGATTATACCATATTGGACGACCAATTATACCTACGTTGTGTACATGCGTTGTAAACGCACGCTATAAGGCGGTTATAAGCACCGTAAGGGCGTTTTCTTGTTGCGTTATATGAATAGTGTTATGTCGCTCGAAAACGCAGTGTTATCGCTTATTTTCAATGTATACATTATGTGTACATGTAAACGTTGCGTGTACGTTATATCGGTAAAGGATACGGAAAATGTGCGGTAGGGGAGGGGTGTTGCGGAGGTTATTCACGTGTGTACGCGCTATAAGTAGAAGCGAAAAGTTTTTGGGAAAAGTTTGCGAGTTTGTGTAGCAAATTTCTAAAAAAATGGTGGATATAGAGTAATGGGAGGTTTTGCGATGCAGGCGGATCATGTTCGTACAGTAATCGACTTTCGTAAACGCAGATATGCGATGGTAACTCGCGACATTATCGACAAGGATACGAAGCTGAAACGTCCAGTCGATATTGCGGTATATGCAGTTCTTTGTATGTACGCAGATAACGAAGGTAAAGACGCACATCCCCGCGTTTCTACTATTGCGAAGAAGGCTCGTTGTAGCGAACGCACAGCAAGACGTTCATTGGCCGACTTAGCTGACGCAGGCTATATCGAAATACACACACGGCACGACGGTCGAGGTATTCAAACTACGAATCAATACGTGCTGCTGGACGTGGATTTGTCGTAAATGACAGTCGCGGACTAGCGCGTGTGGCAGTCCTGGGGTGTCACGTAGGGGAGACAAACTATACTGTTACTTAACTAAACTGTTAGTTACCTATACTTTAAAAAGATTGGCGTATTCGAAAGAACCGAATACACCTACGTAAATGAATCTTCGACAGTATCACTTATTCAAAGGAAAGAAGTTCAAAAGAACACCAAAAATTAAAATAAAAAGGTAGGCGGCGCAATGTGGAAGCCACAAAGCAAGTCGTCGGAGAATTATCTAACGACATCGCAACTATTACAGCCGAAATAAACGCATACCAACGCGTGGCAGGCGAAGCAATATTTGAGATTGGCAGGCGCTTAAAACACGTTAAGGAAAACGACTTAGCGCACGGAGAGTACATGGTGTGGTTGAAGGGTGTCGAAATCGAACACACAGCAGCCACTCGTATGATTAAGGCATATGAACAGTTCGGAAATGTTGCGACGTCGCAAGGTTTGGCAGTCGGTAAAATCTTCGAGATGCTTTCGTTACCGTCCGAAATAGATAGGAAGCAGTTCGTAGAGACTTCGCACACAATCCCGTCAACAGGAGAGGTTAAAACGCCCGACGAAATGACCGTACGAGAACTGCGTGAAGTCAAACGACAATTAAAAGAAGCGCAGCAACAGACGGAAGAACTTCGCAAACAAGTGGACAAGCCTCCGGAAGTGCGTACAGAATATATTCGCGACGAAGTAACCGAGCGAAGGCTTCGTCAATATCAGGAGAAATTCGGAGACATTTCGCAGTACGAATCGGACGCACAACGAGTTACAAACGGAGATGCGGTAACATATGCAGTTCTGGACTTCGCTAACGACATACGTAAATTCGTGGAAAAGCACGCACACCTGGCGCACTTTGCCCGTGAGTTTGGGCAAATGGTTGGCGAAGGCAAAGAACGCTACAGCGACGCTTTAAACGACATGTATAGACTGCTTACTACTATTGAAAGAAACATGAATACGGCAGAAGCCGAAATTATTGAAGGGTAGGAGATTTTATATGTTCAAAGTGAGAGAGACAAAAGACGGCGGAATTGCAGTTATCTTCTCAAAGGATTACCGACACGCAGCGCAAAAGTTGATTCCCGCGCTTACAGAGCAGGTAATCGCATTACCGCAAGTTGCTGGAGATTCTTTTGAAAACATAGTAAACCGCGTAGAAAGTTCGTTAAGTCCTAATAGAGTCGTAAACGGAGAGCCGATCGTTTTGACGTTATCCGATAAGTATAAACGCACGCCGAGCGTTCCAACTGTTTCCGGACTGCAAGACGAAAAGACTTCAAATGAGATTGTCGCAACAGCATATGACTCCATGATTGAGCAACTAGGGAGTGCAATACCTGTACGTTTGCGGACATTGTATACATCGTTAGAGCGTGAGTGCGGAAAACAACTGACGAAGATTCACAAGCACCGCACAGATGGCAAGGACGTTCGAAAGTACCCTAACCGTAAGATTGATTCAATTCTAACGGTACTTGATCCCGATTACGTTTTGGACTTTGTGAAACGATATGAGTTCACATACTGATATAACCGTAGAACGCATATAAAGCGCCGTACGGCCGTCCTACACAAGTCCGAATACGAATACGGCAGACGGCATACAAAACGGCTATAATCGCTTGATTTTAACGCGAGAACACACGAAAGGGAGACGGTAATATGACGGAGAAATTAACGAAGGATTATATCGAAAATTTACAGAAACGCGCGGAGGACGCGTTGGCTACGAATCCATACATGGACGTAGACGGCCTATTCCAACGCAATCGCTTAATCGGTGAGGATATTCCGAAGTTGCTTGCGGAGATCGAGAGGTTGCGGGATTTGTACGAAAAGCCGAAAACGGAATTTGAACGTGTTATTGAAAGACTCGCAGATAAGGCGTTATGTCCGCACTGCCACGGAGAAATGTTCGCTAATCACTACGTCGAACCTGGGCGTGGGAGAATCTTCGGATACACTTGCGGAACATGCGTATACAACGAGTGGGACGGTGATTCGGAATGACACGCACTAAACTACCGCCAGCAACCGACTGGCAAGCGCGAGAAATCGATACATGGAATACGCAGACTTTCCTCGCATATCTATCGGACAAGCATCGGTCAATGTTCGGAATTGACTACGTACCGTTCGGAGGATGGGCGAAAGAACGCGGAATGATTGCGCATCTTATCGGAACCAAGTCGGGCAAGAATCGCCGACCGCGAACGGCGGGCAATGCGGACGTTAAGCGTTTCATTGACGAATGTATGGCGAATTATGTGCCGAATAAGAAGTATCCGGGAATTAACTTCGGATTCATGTGGTCGTATCGGAAAATCGACTGGCAGCGAATACAAGCAGAGGGATTGCGCAAGGCAAAGACGGAACAGGCCGTAGAGGAATCGGATGACATGGCGGAATTGGGAGAGTGGTTTTAATGAGCGTATGGACACCGTTTGTGGCCGTTTTAATATTCGTTGCAATACTTTCATTCGGATACTTTATCGGCAAAAACTCGTAAGGAGGTAACGAAATGTTAATCGTAGTGATTTTCGCAGTGTTTATAATAGGAGGAGCCGTTAAAACCGCGATAGACGATGGCGCATACATGGGATATATTTCGTCAACTTTAATCGGCGCGTTCTTCGGCGGAATTGTAGCAGCCATTATTAATGTTGGCATTCTTTTCGGCGCACACTACGCTTTTGATAAAGAGTACGTCGAAACCGAAAGCGAGGAACTGTACGCGCTAAACGATCGCAACACTATTCAGGGTAGATTTTACCTCGGATCTGGACGCATCGAGGAAGTTCCGAAGTATTACATTATGGCAAAAAGCGAACGTGGTTTGAAAATGGAAACAATTAGTACAAGTGATGCGTACGTAAACGAGGACAACTCGCAGAAGCCGAACATAGTAACGTACTCGTCGAAGTTCAAGAGTAAAATCGTGCAATTCGCGGTAGGCAGTCCGTGGGTTTCCGATGAATATGAAATTACTATTCCTAAAGATTCCGTAATTAACAACTACAATATCGATTTGGAGTGACGCGAGCATGACGAAGAAACTCTACGTTAAAGAAACGACTTATCGAAATTCAGACGGAGATTTGATGACGGAAGTAACTACGCACGAAAGCGCCGTCAAAGGATATGGCTACGTATTGTGGGTGAACGAATGAAACAGTTCACTATCGGAGTCGTTATCGTAGCAGCACTATTCGTCGTATATTCAATCGGTTATATGTGCGGAGTTGCATCGCAAATAGCACCGAATATGTAAGGAGGAAACCGAATGACAATCACAACTAACTGCACGTGTTTACTACGTAACTATCGAACAGCACCGTGCGAATCGTATTGTCCGCACAAGATCGCGCTAACCGGATTGACGGGCGACAGTGGGCGCATAGCAAACGCAGGAATACCGAAGGATTACCGCGATTTGACGCTTGCAACTTCGCCAGCACGCGAAGGGCAGCCGGAGATATATACGACATTAGAGCGTTATATCGCTACGTTCGGTAAGGGCGATGTGAAGTCGCTGTATCTATGGAGTGAATCGCCTGGAACGGGTAAGACGACGACGGCTTCTGCGCTATTGATCGAGTGGATTATCCGAGATTATCTGAACGCGGTTAAGGACGGAAAAACACCGCAGCAGACTCCGGGCGTATTCCTCGATGTAAACGAGTTCCAGACGCAATATAACCTTGCTACGATGACGAAAGATGATGCGGCAATGGAACGTATAGGCAGTCGAATCAAACGCGTACAACAGGCTGATTTCGCCGTTCTTGATGACGTGGGCGTGCGTACAGCAAGCGAGGCATTTACGAGTTACTTGCACGCAATTATTAATCATCGAGTAGCTAATCGAAAGCCTACTGTGTTTACATCGAATGTGCCTATCGGAGATTTGCAGGACGTATTTACACCACGATTGTACGATCGGATTCGAGATAATGCAGGCGTTATTCACTTTAAAGGAGAATCGAAAAGGGGGCGGAGATAATTTATTAATTAAGTTTCCAATCGGAAGAAAAATGTATATAACTTATACACACAGAACGAGATAAACTCGAAGCAAATCAGTAGCGTCGCCAACAATTCAGAAAATTATTCATAAAAGACGTATCTGCGAAAGGAAATAAGGAAAAACTAGTATTGTTGGAAGTACGGACAAGGTGGATTACCGAGTTAGTGAGTTTTAGATTGTTGAGGGTTCTAAGCTAAACCTATGCCAGGCGCAGGAAATTTCGCAAAACAACGCTGAATTTGCTTGATTTATGAAATTACGGAAGCAAGCGAATCGATATAATAAGCAGGGAAATAACAGTTAATTAGATTTTTATTTCCTATTTTGTTGTTATTCGAAGAAATCCGGATATAACTAAAGAGAGAGGAGAAAGCCGATGCAATACGGAAAGTTGTTTCTCAACAAAATCGTAAATGAAGGCGACGTCAAGGCGCTCGATCGCTTTAACATTACGCGAGAAGATATGCCATCGGACGTTGACCGAGCAACATACGATTTTGTGCGCAGCTACGCAGAATCGAACGGAGGACAAGCGCCATCATACGCAGCAGTTGCGTCAGAGGTCGCAGGCTTCGAATATATTCCGGAAATAAGCGATCATTACCGATATTTGGCGCAGAAGATTAAGGATTACTCCGCACAACAACTCGTACTTTCGTGGTTCGATAAGAAAGGGGACAAGCAGAGTCCGTTCGAAAAGGCGCTTAACGACGGCGGAATAGATTTCCTCAAAACGGTATTGCCGGAAATGATTGAGTCTGCTAGAATAAGAACAAGCGTTCGTGAATCGGTAGGAACAGACATCAAGCGAGATGTGGATAAGTTTCTCGATGAATACAAACGTCGTAAGGCGGGCGAATCTTTCAACGTATATAAAAGTAGATTCAGCGCAATCGGGGAGTACATTTCCGGAAACATGTATACGGTCTATGGCGAATCTGGCCGCGGTAAATCGGTCATGTGCGTTATTGATGCGATTTATGCAGCGATGCAAGGCGCTAATTCGCTTATCTGGGGAATGGAAATGCCTTGGTTTGAGATTATGGTACGTATCTACGTATTTATCTCCGGTGATGTCGGAATGGCGGAAGCTGTATTTGACGGCGAGAAACTCAAAGCCGGATTCGATTCGAAGGAACTGCGTTACGGAAAGTTGTCGGATGAGTTCGAAAAAGCATTTGAGAAGTTTGTTCGCAGTATCAACGACTATGTATCTGGCAATATCACGATACGCGCAGTAGACGACGAGGACTTTGTAGATAGGTCATTAAGGGCGCTTGGAGCCGACATTGACGCAACAAATGCAAACTTCGTAGTAATCGATCCTTTCTATTATCTGCATTACGAAAAGAACACGTCCAGGACTACGGGCGGAGATGCGGCGAACACTTCGGAGAAATTGCGTGCGATGGCCGGACGAACTAAGACTGTTATCGTTGCGATTACGCAAGCAGACGAAACGAAATCGGAATTAGACGAGGACGATAATCGAGAATTGAAACTGCCAGAACGTGATGCCGTTAAAAAGACGTCACAGTTGCTAGAAGACGCATATATGCTTATCGCAGTTGACACGGACTACAAACAAGGTCGAGGCATTGTCGGAGTTAATAAAGGACGTGACGGCGGGGAAGGAGACGTGTCGGAAATCGTATATATTCCGCAAGTTGGCATCGTAAAGGAGCCGGAAAAGGATTCTAACTTCGACTTTTGACCGAGGGCAACTTTAGTAATATATTCCAGTAGTAAAATAGTTCTAGCAATTTCAAAGAAAGCGAGTATAATAGCTGGAAAGGATTGTCGCCATTTGCCGAATTTAACCATAAGAGGGAAAGAGATAGACGTCGATATAAACGAAGAATTATCGCGATATGATTGGGATTACGACGCAGTATGGAAAGCGGACAAGCTAACCGCGCGTTCTCCGTTCAGACCCGATAACACGCCGTCATTTTGGGTAACATTGGAAGGTGACTACGCAGGTGTTTGGGGCGATAGTGGCGCAATCGATGACGATTACAAATCCGGAGGACTTGCGAAGTTAATCGCATATATGGACGATACTTCTATCGAAGAAGCCGAGGACTACTTAATCGAGAAATACGGTAGAGTCGATCCGGAAGCGCCTATACGCATATCAGCACCGAAGCTATACAGCGCTGACCGCACCAAAGAGTTGCCGGAAAGTATCGTAATACCTGCGGTAAGTGAGTATTTGACAAATCGAGGGATTAGCGAAAATGTACAGCGCTTACACGGCGTAGGCTATTCGGAAGGGCAATCCGGACATGTAGCGATACCCTGGCGAACGCCTACCGGAAAGCTGGCGGCAGTTATGCACAGGGCTACGACGGGCAAATCGTTCTTTTACGCACCCGGCGGAACACCTCGAAGTCTGCTCGTATATGGAATCGATGTTATCAACAGGGAGCAACGAGAATCAGCGGTTATTTGCGAAGCGCCTATCGATGCGTTGTCGTGGTGGACTGCGGGAATACCTGCGATTGCTACTGGCGGCGGAACCATTTCGTCAGAACAATGCGATATAATACGACGGAGTTCCATCCGTAGGCTTGCGCTCGGGGGCGATAACGACGAAGTTGGAAAGTTGTTTAATGCGCAAGTGCAACATACGTTGGGAACTTCGGTGGAATATATTGGAGTATGTTACGGTGACTGCAAAGACGCCAATGCAGTATTAACCGCAAATGGCGTCAAAGGACTTCGACAACTGACATTCACTCAAATCTCGCAGGCACGTCTATGTACGGTGGGACGAACTTGACTGCTTGTTCGATCGGAATGTCTAAGTATGCGCAGATTTTCTCCATAGTGCGCAGTGACATGTAATTGTCCTGGTTAATGTCTGTTGCCGTATTCGTAGTAATTACTCCAGCAGAGTATAGACGATTCGGCGTTAGGTTATTAGCTGCTAAGTATTCTCGAAGTGGAGCATAACTTACGGACAAACTGTAATCACCTCCTTTAATGGAAGAATTGTAACTAATAGGCTATAAAGTCCTTGACTTTTTCCAAGGACGTTGGTACTATGTGTAATGTCGGGTATTGCGGACATTTTTAGTAATGAAAAAGAAAATAAAAAAGTTTTTGATTTATTGTAGCAAATAACGAAAAAAAATGGTGTATATAGAGTAGGGAGGTAGTTAAGTGAAAAACAACCATTACAATAAAATAGTTTATGAGACTCCATGGTTGATTGAATTTGTTTACCGCGAGTCAGATAGGGTTCGCGAGTCAATAAACGATCAGACCTTATTAGAGAGTCGGTGCATCGATCGTCTTGGGAATTACATAAAGGACGACGTAGGCAAATTGAAAAACAAGAAATTACTTCGAAAACTAGTTTATGAAGAAGTTTCCGAAAGTAAAGAGAGAAACAAAAAGAACTTCTCG
Organism: Circaetus cinereus; assembly: GCA_034783755.1. Classification (NCBI taxonomy): domain Eukaryota; kingdom Metazoa; phylum Chordata; class Aves; order Accipitriformes; family Accipitridae; genus Circaetus; species Circaetus cinereus. The sequence goes on from JAXCMH010009685.1 coordinate 15,536, forward strand.
ATCGTAATGTCAGGTTTGGCAACCTATGACGAAAACGAAGAAGAAGTTCAGTACGAACCGATTGACGTTTTGGCGGACGTCGAATCGGAGGCATTAAAACCCGAGTCTATCGCCCTTTTGGCAAAGGGCGATAGACGAAAGACCATCATTGTAACTAGTTGGTACGATGGCTTAACATGTGATAGCACGCTTGCTCGTACGTTGGCACGTATATTTGGAACAAGCATGCAAACTCAAAGAATCGCAATACAACGATTCAGAAATGAATGTAAGGAAATCCTTACAGCTGCGGTTTGATTGGCGTCGAACCGCAACAAGAACTAATGTCACAGGCGGTATGATTTTGGTAGGTCAGCCGCCCTGACACATTGACTAAAGTCAACGAAAAATTCAGCGTAAAGCATACGCTTATTTAAGTACGCCCATTTTTCGTAGTCCAACTTATACACAATAATAACACATGTGGATAGTTTATCAAGGGTAATGCGTTACATTTTACTATTTTACTTTAAAAATAAGTTATCCACAGGTAATTATATGCGACTTTAACGTCATTATAACCGAAATCACGAACTATTAAACGGAGGTACTCACGAAATGCCGGATATTAAATACGAAATTTCATACGAAAAGGAACGCAGCAGTCGTCCTAACTCACGACAAACTCACATGGATTACTACGGAGAGCCTGCGCATGACGACGATCCAATCGAATATTCACTATGGGAAAGGGCGGTGCTTATCGCATGATTACGCAGTGGAAAGTTTCACCACACGCAGTAGACCGCGCTGTTGAGCGTCTTAGGCAAAAGCGTGAACACGCTGCCCATCACGTTCAGCAACTTATCCAATCGGCTGTATATCGCGGGATGACGGGTAAGTACGAAATTCACGACCATTTAAAGTCTAAAACGCGGATTATCGTAGATAAATCTAAATATACGATAGTAACCGTCTATAAAATACCGGAAATGGGCGTACTTGAAACGGCAACAACGCCGGTCAAGACAGTCCTAGCGCCAACCAACGCAATTATATCGAAGGTGCGCGACGTGTTCAAGCGTGAGATTGAACGCTTAACAACGGAGTTTAACCGTAGTAAACGCAAATTAAGCGAACAGTTGGCGACATACGAACTCGAAATGGCGCAACTTCGACTTAATAAGATTCGCTGCTTGCATCCACCGACACAGGCGATTATACAGTCGCAAATGGACGAATTGCAGGCGAAGATTGACTTTGTTAAACGAAGTATTGACGAAAAGGAATCGGAATATGAGCGTGTGAAGTCGGAAGCAACTGTCGCTTTCATGGCGTAGTCACACTTCCTATATAAAGACGAGCAGGTGACGCAATCAAGCGTCGCCCGTCCGTAACAGTTCGCTATATTCGTAGGATGGGCGTATACCCGTCGTTGCGCAGAGATTCGCAATAAAAGCGGTATAGCGGATTGCTACGGGCGTGAAAGC
>JAXCMH010011602.1:0-16447 GCA_034783755.1 Circaetus cinereus
GTTCGTTTGTTCAACGATTAACAGTCCTACGTGATCTGAGTTCAGACCGGAGCAATCCAGGTCGGTTTCTATCTATGATGGACTCTCCCCAGTACGAAAGGACCGGAAGAGTGGGGCCAATGCCACAAGCACGCCCCTCCCCCAAGTAATGACACCAACTAAATTACCAAACAACCACCCACCCTACAACCCCTAGAAAAGGGGCCGCTAGAATGGCAGAGCTCGGCAAATGCAAAAGGCTTAAGCCCTTTAACCAGAGGTTCAAATCCTCTCTCTAGCTTCTTTTCCACTATCAACCATGGTCCAACCCCCCATTCTAACCTATCTTACCATATTCATAGCCTATGCTCTCCCAGTATTAATCGCCGTAGCCTTCCTAACGCTTGTAGAGCGTAAAGTCCTGAGCTACATACAAGCCCGAAAAGGACCAAACATTGTAGGGCCCTTCGGACTACTACAGCCCGTAGCAGACGGAATAAAACTATTCATCAAAGAGCCAATCCGACCATCCACTTCTTCCCCCCTCCTATTCACCCTAACCCCAATACTAGCCCTTCTACTAGCAATCTCTGTCTGAACCCCCCTTCCCATACCCTTTGCCCTCGCAGACCTAAACCTAGGCCTACTCTTCCTTCTAGCCATATCTAGCCTAGCAGTCTACTCAATTCTATGATCAGGCTGAGCCTCAAACTCAAAGTACGCCCTAATTGGCGCACTACGAGCAGTTGCACAAACCATCTCATATGAGGTAACACTGGCCATCATTCTTCTCTCCGTGATCATCCTGAGCGGAAACTATACCCTCAACACCCTCGCCATTACCCAAGAGCCACTATACCTAATCTTCTCCACCTGACCCCTTACAATAATATGATACATCTCAACTCTGGCCGAAACAAACCGTGCCCCATTCGATCTCACAGAAGGAGAATCCGAACTAGTCTCCGGCTTCAACGTAGAATATGCCGCAGGCCCATTCGCCCTGTTCTTCCTCGCTGAGTACGCGAACATCATACTAATAAACACCCTCACTGCCATTCTATTCCTCAACCCCAGCTCCTTCAACCCACCCTCAGAGCTATTCCCAATGATCCTCGCCATAAAAACTCTCCTACTCTCCTCCGGCTTCCTATGAATTCGCGCCTCATACCCTCGATTCCGCTACGACCAGCTCATGCACCTTCTCTGAAAAAACTTCCTACCACTAACATTAGCACTGTGTCTCTGACACACCAGCATACCAATCTGCTATGCAGGCCTTCCCCCCACCTAAAACCCACCCAAAATGAACACAAGGAAGTGTGCCCGAATACCCAAGGGTCACTATGATAAAGTGAACATAGAGGTACACCAGCCCTCTCGCTTCCTAAGAATTAGGAAAGTAGGAATCGAACCTACACAAAAGAGATCAAAACTCCTCATACTCCCCCTATATTATTTCCTAGTAAGGTCAGCTAAACAAGCTATCGGGCCCATACCCCGAAAATGATGGTTTAACCCCTTCCCCTACTAATGAGTCCGCTCACAAAGCTAATCTCCTACCTAAGCCTACTCCTAGGCACAACCATCACAATCTCAAGCAACCACTGAATAATAGCCTGAACCGGACTAGAAATCAACACCCTAGCCATCATTCCCTTCATCTCAAAATCACACCACCCCCGAGCCATCGAAGCCACAATCAAGTATTTCCTAACCCAAGCAACTGCCTCCACACTAGTCCTATTTTCAAGCATAATCAATGCACAATCCACCGGACAATGAGACCTCACCCAGCTAACCCACCCAACAGCCTGTCTACTACTAACAGTGGCCATTGGAATAAAACTGGGCCTAGTGCCCTTCCACTTTTGATTCCCTGAAGTCCTACAAGGCTCACCCATAATCACCGCCCTCCTCCTCTCCACAGTAATAAAACTCCCACCCATTACCATTCTATTCCTAACAGCCCCCTCACTAAACCCAACCCTGCTGACAGCCATAGCCATCTCATCCGCCGCCCTAGGAGGATGAATAGGACTCAACCAAACGCAAATCCGAAAAATCCTAGCTTTCTCGTCAATCTCCCACTTAGGCTGAATAACCATTATCCTCATGTACAACCCCAAACTAACTATACTGACCTTCTACCTATACTCCCTAATAACCATCACTACCTTCCTCACCCTTAACACGGCCAAAACACTAAAATTACCAACACTCATAACATCCTGAACTAAAACACCAACACTGAACGCATCCCTCATATTAGTACTTCTATCCCTCGCCGGCCTACCCCCACTAACTGGCTTCCTGCCTAAATGACTCATCATTCAAGAACTGACTAAACAAGAAATATCCACAGCAGCTGTAACCATCACCATACTCTCCCTACTGGGCCTGTTCTTCTACCTCCGCCTCGCATACTGCTCAACAATCACACTCCCACCAAACACCACAAACCACATAAAACAATGACACATCAATAAACCCCCAACCACACCAATCGCCACCCTAACCTCACTATCAATCCTCCTCCTCCCCTTATCCCCCATTATCCCAACCATCACCTAGAAACTTAGGATAGCCAATTTTTAAACCGAAGGCCTTCAAAGCCTTAAACAAGAGTTTAACCCTCTTAGTTTCTGCCAACATCCTTAAGGTCCGTAGGACATTAACCTACATCTTCTGAATGCAACCCAGACACTTTAATTAAGCCAGGACCTTTCCTCCAAACCTAGATAGACGGGCCTCGATCCCATGAACTCCTAGTTAACAGCTAGGCGCCTAAGCCAACAAGCTTCTATCTACCAGACTCCGGTACACTCTCAGCGTACATCAATGAGCTTGCAACTCAACATGAACTTCACTACAGAGCCGATAAGAAGAGGAATTAAACCCCTGTAAAATAGGACTACAGCCTAACGCCTAAACACTCGGCCATCTTACCTGTGACCCTTATCAACCGATGACTATTCTCGACAAACCACAAAGACATTGGCACCCTATACCTTCTCTTCGGAGCATGAGCTGGCATAGTTGGCACCGCCCTTAGCCTGCTCATTCGCGCAGAACTAGGCCAACCAGGGACCCTCCTAGGGGATGACCAAATTTACAACGTAATCGTCACCGCCCACGCCTTTGTAATAATCTTCTTCATAGTAATACCCATCATAATCGGAGGCTTCGGAAACTGACTAGTCCCACTCATAATCGGCGCCCCAGACATAGCATTTCCCCGAATAAACAACATAAGCTTCTGACTCTTACCCCCATCATTCCTTCTACTACTAGCCTCCTCCACAGTAGAAGCTGGAGCTGGTACTGGATGAACCGTATACCCTCCCCTAGCAGGCAACTTAGCCCATGCCGGCGCCTCAGTAGACTTAGCTATCTTCTCCCTTCACTTAGCAGGAGTATCCTCCATTCTAGGTGCAATCAACTTCATCACAACAGCTATTAACATAAAACCACCTGCCCTTTCACAATACCAAACCCCCCTTTTCGTCTGATCCGTCCTTATCACTGCCGTCCTCCTTCTACTCTCACTACCAGTCCTTGCCGCAGGCATTACCATACTACTAACCGACCGAAACCTAAATACCACATTCTTCGACCCAGCCGGGGGCGGAGACCCTATCCTATATCAACACCTGTTCTGATTCTTCGGTCACCCTGAAGTCTACATCCTAATCCTACCCGGCTTCGGAATCATTTCACACGTAGTGGCATACTATGCCGGGAAAAAAGAACCATTTGGCTACATAGGAATGGTCTGAGCCATGCTCTCAATCGGATTTCTCGGCTTTATTGTATGAGCCCACCACATATTCACAGTAGGAATGGACGTAGACACTCGAGCATATTTTACCTCTGCCACCATAATCATTGCCATCCCAACCGGTATCAAAGTCTTCAGCTGACTTGCAACCCTGCACGGAGGCACCATCAAATGAGACCCGCCCATACTGTGAGCCCTAGGCTTCATCTTCCTTTTCACAATCGGAGGCCTAACAGGAATCGTCCTGGCAAACTCTTCACTAGATATTGCACTACACGACACATACTATGTAGTTGCCCACTTCCACTATGTCCTCTCAATAGGAGCTGTCTTTGCCATCCTAGCAGGACTTACCCACTGATTCCCACTATTCACAGGCTACACACTACACCCCACATGGACCAAAACCCATTTTGGAGTGATATTTACAGGCGTAAACCTAACATTCTTTCCCCAACACTTCCTAGGCCTAGCCGGCATACCACGACGATACTCGGACTACCCCGATGCCTACACACTGTGAAACACCCTATCCTCCATCGGCTCCTTGATCTCAATAACAGCCGTAATCATACTCATATTCATTATCTGAGAAGCATTCGCAGCAAAACGAAAAGTGCTACAACCAGAACTAACCACCACCAACATTGAATGAATCCACGGCTGCCCGCCCCCCTACCACACATTCGAAGAACCAGCCTTTGTTCAAGTACAAGAAAGGAAGGAGTCGAACCCTCACATGCTGGTTTCAAGCCAACCGCACTAAACCGCTTGCGCTTCTTTCTTACCCCCCCCCCCCCAATGGGGTGTTAGTAAACCCATTACACAGTTTTGTCAAAGCTAAATCACAGGTGAAACCCCTGTACGCCCCAAACATGGCCAACCAATCCCAACTCGGATTCCAAGACGCCTCCTCCCCCATCATAGAAGAGCTCGTAGAATTCCACGACCACGCCCTAATAGTCGCACTCGCAATCTGCAGCTTAGTCCTATATCTTCTAGCACTCATACTGATAGAAAAACTATCCTCCAACACCGTAGACGCACAAGAAGTAGAACTCATCTGAACAATCCTCCCAGCCATCGTCCTCATCCTTCTTGCCCTCCCATCCCTCCAAATCCTCTATATAATAGACGAAATCGACGAACCAGACCTAACCCTAAAAGCCATCGGGCACCAATGATACTGAGCCTATGAATACACAGACTTCAAAGACCTAACATTCGACTCATACATAACTCCAACAACAGAACTCCCCCTAGGACACTTCCGACTACTAGAAGTCGACCACCGAGTTGTAGTCCCCATAGAATCCCCAATCCGCATTATTGTCACCGCCAACGACGTACTCCACTCCTGAGCCATCCCCTCCCTAGGGGTAAAAACTGACGCAATCCCAGGACGACTCAACCAAACATCCTTTATCACAACCCGGCCTGGAATCTTCTACGGCCAATGTTCAGAAATCTGCGGAGCTAATCACAGCTACATACCAATCGTAGTAGAATCCACCCCTCTTGCCCACTTTGAGCACTGATCCTCACTACTTTCATCCTAATCATTAAGAAGCTATGTATCAGCACTAGCCTTTTAAGCTAGAGAAAGAGGAAACCCCCGCCCCTCCTTAATGACATGCCTCAACTCAATCCCAACCCATGATTCTTCATAATACTAACAACCTGAGTAGTTTTCTCACTAATATTCCAACCCAAACTCCTACCACACACCTCCACCAACCACCCCTCTAACAAAACTCAGGCACCCAACAAAACCACCCCCTGATCCTGACCATGAACCTAAGCTTCTTCGACCAATTCTCAAGCCCCTACCTCCTAGGCATACCACTAGCCCTACTCTCCATACTATTCCCCATCCTCCTACTTCCCTCACCGGATACTCGATGAATCAATAACCGCCTTTCCACCCTCCAATCATGATTCATCCACCTCATCACAAAACAACTAATAATACCCCTAGACAAAAAAGGCCACAAATGAGCACTAATCCTTACATCCCTAATAATACTACTCCTCACAATTAATCTACTAGGCCTACTACCATACACATTCACCCCTACCACCCAACTATCAACAAACATAGCACTAGCTTTCCCACTTTGACTTGCTACCCTCCTCACAGGCCTACGAAACCAGCCCACAATCTCCCTGGGACACCTACTGCCCGAAGGCACCCCCACCCTCCTCATCCCCGCCTTAGTCCTAATTGAAACTACAAGCCTGCTCATTCGTCCACTAGCCCTAGGAGTCCGCCTCACAGCAAACCTCACAGCAGGACACCTACTCATTCAACTCATCTCCACAGCCACCACCGCCCTACTCCCCATTATGCCCACAATATCCCTCCTGACCACATCAATCCTGCTTCTACTAACCATTCTAGAAGTAGCAGTAGCCATAATCCAAGCATACGTCTTCGTCCTCCTACTGAGCCTATACTTACAAGAAAACATCTAATGGCCCACCAAGCACACTCCTACCACATAGTAGACCCAAGCCCCTGACCAATCGCTGGAGCCACCGCCGCCCTTCTTACCACCTCAGGGCTAGCTATATGATTTCACCACAACTCACCCCAGCTGCTAACCCTGGGCTTACTCACCATAATCCTCGTCATATTACAATGATGACGAGACATCATCCGAGAAAGCACATTTCAAGGCCACCACACACCCATAGTACAAAAAGGCCTACGATACGGAATAATCTTATTCATCACATCAGAAGTATTTTTCTTCTTGGGCTTTTTCTGAGCCTTCTTCCACTCCAGCTTAGCCCCCACCCCCGAGCTAGGAGGACAATGACCCCCAACAGGAATCAAACCCATAAACCCCATAGAAGTGCCCCTACTCAACACAGCTATCCTTCTAGCATCCGGAGTCACAGTAACATGAGCCCATCACAGCATCACAGAGGGGAACCGCAAACAAGCAATCCAAGCCCTCACCCTAACCGTCCTACTAGGAATCTACTTCACAGCCCTCCAAGCCATAGAATACTACGAAGCCCCATTCTCAATTGCCGATAGCGTATACGGCTCAACCTTCTTCATCGCCACAGGATTCCATGGCCTCCACGTAATCATTGGATCCTCCTTCCTCCTAATTTGCCTCCTACGACTAATCAACTTCCACTTCACATCAAAACACCACTTTGGATTCGAAGCTGCAGCATGATACTGACACTTCGTAGACGTTATCTGATTATTCCTCTACATAACCATTTACTGATGAGGATCTTGCTCTTCTAGTATACTAATTACAATTGACTTCCAATCTCTAAAATCTGGCTCTAAACCCAGAGAAGAGCAATCAACATACTCACTTTTATACTCATCCTATCCCTCATCTTAAGCACCATTCTAATTATCTTAAACTTTTGACTTGCCCAAACAACCCCAGACTCCGAAAAACTGTCTCCATACGAATGCGGCTTTGACCCCTTAGGATCAGCCCGACTACCATTCTCCATCCGATTCTTCCTCAGTAGCTATCCTATTCCTACTGTTCGACCTAGAAATTGCACTCCTCCTTCCCCTTCCATGAGCCATCCAACTACAATCCCCAACCACCACCCTAACCTGAGCCCTCATGATCATCCTCCTACTTACACTAGGACTAATCTACGAATGACTACAAGGAGGCCTAGAATGAGCAGAATAAATAGGAAGTTAGTTTAACCAAAACAGTTGATTTCGACTCAACAAACCATAGCCCCGCCCTGTGACTTCCTCTATGCCCCTCCTACACCTAAGCTTCTACTCAGCCTTTACCCTAAGCAGCCTAGGATTAGCCTTCCACCGCACCCATCTAATCTCCGCCCTACTATGTCTAGAAAGCATAATACTATCCATATACATTGCCCTCGCAACCCTGCCCATCGAAAGCCAAACAACATCATTCACCCTCATACCCATACTCATACTAACATTCTCAGCCTGCGAAGCCGGCACGGGCCTAGCAGCACTAGTAGCCTCAACCCGCACCCACGGCTCTGACCACCTACACAACCTAAACCTCCTACAATGTTAAAAATTTTACTCCCAACCCTCCTACTACTTCCCACAGCCCTCCTATCCCCAGCAAAATTCCTGTGAACCAACACCACAGCCCACAGCCTCCTAATCGCCTCTTTCAGCCTACAATGACTTATCCCAACCTACTACCCCCCTAAGACCCCAACCCAATGAACCAACATCGACCAAATCTCCTCCCCTCTCCTCGTCCTAACCTGCTGACTCTTGCCCCTCATGATCCTAGCCTCCCAAAATCACCTCCAACATGAACCCCACCCACGAAAACGAATTTTCATCGCAACCCTTGCCATCACCCAACCCTTCCTCATTCTAGCATTCTCGGCTGCAGAACTAATACTATTTTACATTTCATTTGAAGCAACCCTCATCCCCACCCTGATCCTAATCACCCGCTGAGGAAATCAGCCAGAACGCCTAAGCGCAGGCATCTACTTGCTATTCTACACCCTTATCAGCTCCCTACCACTACTAGTCACAATCCTCAGCTTACACTCACAAATAGGTACCCTCCATCTTGCAATAATACAACTAAACCACCCCACCATAACCACCTCCTGAACCAGCCTATTATCAACCCTCGCCCTCCTAATAGCCTTCATAGTAAAGGCACCCCTTTATGGCCTCCACCTATGACTGCCTAAAGCCCACGTAGAAGCCCCAATCGCAGGTTCAATACTACTCGCAGCCCTTCTCCTCAAACTAGGAGGATATGGCATTATACGAGTCACCCTACTAACAAACCACCTTCTCAACCACCTCCACTATCCATTCATCGCCCTAGCACTATGGGGAGCACTAATAACAAGTTCGATCTGCCTGCGGCAAATTGACCTAAAATCACTCATTGCCTACTCATCTGTAAGCCACATAGGACTTGTCATCGCAGCAAGCATAATTCAAACCCCATGATCATTCTCAGGAGCAATAATCCTTATAATCTCCCATGGCCTAACCTCCTCCATACTTTTCTGCCTAGCCAATACCAACTACGAACGCACACACAGCCGCATCCTCCTACTAGCACGAGGCCTACAACCCCTACTACCCCTAATAGCAACCTGATGATTACTAGCCAACCTCACAAACATAGCACTACCTCCAACCACAAACCTAATAGCAGAGCTAACCATCATAATCGCCCTCTTTAACTGATCCACTCCAACAATCCTCCTCACCGGAATCGCAACCCTATTAACCGCCTCATATACCCTATTCGTACTCCTCACAACCCAACGAGGAGTCACCCCCACCCACATCACTACCCTCCAAACCTCAAACACACGAGAACACCTCCTAATAGCCCTCCACATCCTCCCCATACTCCTCCTTATCCTAAAACCAAGCCTAATCTCAGGAATCCCATAATGCAAGCATAGTTTAAACCCAAACACTAGACTGTGATCCTAGAAATAGAAGTTAAACCCTTCTTGCTCGCCGAGGGGCGGTTCAACCAGCAAGAACTGCTAATTCTTGCATCTGAGTTTAAAACCTCAGCCCCCTTGCTTTTAAAGGATAGCAGTAATCCACTGGTCTTAGGAACCACCCACCTTGGTGCAAATCCAAGTAAAAGCAATGGAGACCTCACTACTCCTCAACACCTCCATACTCCTCACACTCACAATCATTCTCACCCCAATACTACTACCCCTCCTATCAAAAAACCTCAAAAACACCCCCACCATCACCACCCGCGCCGTTAAAACAGCATTCATAGTCAGCCTAATTCCAACAGTACTCTTCATGTACTCAGGCACAGAAAGTATCACCTCGTGTTGGGAATGAAAATTCACCACAAACTTCAAAGTCCCAATTAGCCTAAAAATAGACCAATACTCAATACTGTTCTTTCCCATTGCACTCTTCGTAACCTGGTCAATCCTGCAATTCGCAACATGATACATAGCCTCAGAGCCAAGCATTACAAAATTCTTCTCTTACCTTTCTATATTCCTAGTTGCCATACTAACACTAACCATCGCCAACAACATATTCTTACTGTTCATCGGCTGAGAGGGGGTAGGAATTATATCCTTCCTCCTAATCGGCTGATGACACGGACGGGCAGAGGCCAACACAGCTGCCCTCCAAGCCGTACTCTACAACCGGATCGGAGACATTGGCCTCATCTTAAGCATAGCATGGCTTGCATCCACCCTAAACACCTGAGAGATCCAACAAACTTACATACACACACCAACACTACCTCTCCTAGGCCTAATCCTAGCAGCCACAGGAAAATCAGCCCAGTTTGGCCTACACCCCTGACTCCCAGCAGCCATGGAAGGCCCAACCCCTGTCTCCGCCCTACTCCACTCCAGCACCATAGTAGTAGCCGGAATTTTTCTCCTCATCCGTGCTCACCCCATACTCACCCACAACCAAACCGCCCTAACCCTATGCCTATGCTTAGGAGCATTATCTACACTATTCGCAGCTACGTGCGCCCTCACACAAAACGACATTAAAAAAATCATCGCCTTCTCCACATCCAGCCAACTGGGCCTAATAATAGTTGCCATTGGACTAAATCTCCCCCAACTAGCCTTCCTCCACATCTCAACACATGCCTTCTTTAAAGCCATACTATTTCTCTGCTCAGGCTCAATCATCCACAACCTAGGCGGAGAACAAGACATTCGGAAAATAGGCGGCCTACAGAACATACTCCCAACAACCTCATCCTGCTTAACCATCGGCAACCTGGCACTAATAGGAACTCCCTTCCTAGCAGGATTCTACTCAAAAGACCTTATCATCGAAAACCTGAACACCTCTTACCTAAATACCTGAGCACTGACCCTCACACTCCTAGCAACAACCTTCACAGCAACCTACAGCCTCCGCATAACAACACTCGTCCAAACAGGATTCACCCGAATCCCCACAACAACACCAATCAACGAAAATAACCCAACTATTACTAATCCAATCCTACGCCTGGCCCTCGGCACAATTATAGCAGGCCTACTCATCACATCCTACATTACCCCCACAAAAACACCACCAATAACTATACCAATCCTTACAAAAACCGCAGCTATCCTGGTAACAGTCCTAGGCATTATCCTAGCACTGGAACTATCAAACATAACCCACACCCTGACTCACCCCAAACAGAACACTTACCTAAACTTCTCCCTCAACCTCGGATACTTCAACCTCCTAACCCACCGTCTCAGCTCCACAAACCTACTAGACACCGGACAAAAACTCGCCCTACACTTAACCGACCTTTACTGATACAAAAAAATAGGCCCCGAAGGACTTGCCGACCTACAACGTATGGCTTCAAAAACCTCAACAATCTTACACACTGGATTAATCAAAACGTATCTAGGATCCTTCGCCCTATCTGCCCTAATCATCCTACTAATACACTAAAAACCAATGGCCCCCAACATCCGAAAATCACACCCCCTATTAAAAATAATTAACAACTCCCTAATTGACCTACCCACTCCCTCAAACATCTCTGCCTGATGAAACTTTGGATCGCTACTGGGTATCTGCCTCATAACCCAAATCCTAACAGGCCTGCTGCTAGCCATACACTACACCGCAGACACAAGCCTAGCCTTCTCATCAGTCTCCCACACATGCCGGAACGTACAATACGGCTGATTAATTCGCAACCTACACGCCAACGGAGCCTCGCTTTTCTTCATCTGTATTTACTTACACATCGGACGAGGCATTTATTACGGCTCCTACCTGTACAAAGAAACCTGAAACACAGGCATTATCCTCCTACTCACCCTAATAGCAACAGCTTTCGTGGGCTATGTCCTACCCTGGGGACAGATATCCTTCTGAGGCGCTACAGTCATCACCAACCTGTTCTCAGCTATCCCCTACATCGGTCAAACCATCGTCGAATGAGCCTGAGGGGGTTTCTCCGTAGACAACCCAACACTAACCCGATTCTTCGCCCTTCACTTCTTACTACCATTTCTAATCGCAGGCCTCACCCTAATCCACCTGACCTTTCTACACGAATCAGGCTCAAACAACCCCCTGGGAATCACATCAAACTGTGACAAAATCCCATTCCACCCCTACTTCTCCTCAAAAGACATCCTAGGATTCATACTCCTATACTTCCTACTAACAACTCTAGCCCTACTCTCCCCCAATCTCCTTGGAGACCCAGAAAACTTCACCCCAGCAAACCCACTAGTCACACCTCCCCATATCAAACCTGAGTGGTACTTTCTATTTGCCTACGCCATCCTACGCTCAATCCCCAACAAACTAGGCGGAGTATTAGCACTTGCAGCCTCCATCCTGGTCCTATTTCTAAGCCCTTTCCTCCATAAATCTAAGCAACGCACAATAACCTTCCGGCCCCTATCCCAAGCACTATTCTGACTCCTAGTCACCAACCTACTTATCCTAACATGAATCGGCAGCCAACCTGTAGAACACCCATTCATCATCATCGGCCAACTAGCCTCTCTCTCCTACTTCACAATTCTTCTAATCCTCCTCCCCCTCACCGGAGCCCTAGAAAACAAAATCCTCAACTACTAAAACACTCTAATAGTTTATCAAAACATTGGTCTTGTAAACCAAAGAATGAAGAACACCCATCTTCTTAGAGTTTCCCACCAGCCCCAGGCTGGCATTTTTTGCCCCAAATATCCTATAACTCCCCTAAGTCAACTAAACTTATCGCACCCCCCCCTACCCCCCCACTCTACTATGTACTACTTCGCATTAACATATTTACCCCATTACATTACAACTCAATGTAGGGAATACATATTATGCATGTACTGAATCCATCCCTGTATAATCGGGCATAACACTCTTAACAGCCATCTATACTTTCTAGGACTATTTAAGCAATGACACACGGAACGTCCACCATCTCCCCTCGAGCTAAACCCATTTACTTCAACCTTATACACTAGAATATCTCCTGGATACGGAAGTGCCCCAACACATACTATGAATGGTAGCAGGTCATAATACTTAAACTATCTCTCGAAGGACCGGTTTCAGGTATCAGGTTATTTATTAATCGTTCCTCTCACGTGAAATCAACATCTGCCGTTGCATATAAGGCTCTACGTTACTAGCTTCAGGACCATTCTTTCCCCCTACACCCCTAGCACGACTTGCTCTTTGGCGCCTCTGGTTCCTCTGTCAGGGCCATAACTTGCACTCCCCCTTAAACTTGCTCTTCGACGAGCCATCTGGTTGGCTATTTATCAACTGTTTCGTCCGTGATCGCGGCATTTTACCTTTTTGGCGCCTTTGGTTCTCTTTTTTTTTGGGGCGTCTTCACAGGTGACCCCTCCAGTGCGGCGGGTGAATACAATCTCAAGACGTGGGCATCACATGGTCGGCGAGCGGCTATTAGTCATCAGGAGTTGCTGAATGAGACGGTTTGCGTATCCGGGGAATCACCTTTACACTGATGCACTTTGTTTTCCATTCGGTTAGTGCTCCCTCCGCTTCACTTGCGTGTACCACTATATATGAATGCTTGCCGGACATAGCATACTACTCTGTCGCTTCCTCTTATTTTCTAAGCAACACCAGTATACTTCTAACTATTTCATCTAACACGCCAATTTCACATTTTTTCATCAAATTTTCACATTTGTCATCACACTTTTTGGCACCGAAATTCCATTAATAATCACACACCCCCCCAACCCATCGCTTTTTATGTTGAATCCCACCCTAAAATACTCACTTCCCCCCTACCACCCAACACCTCAGAAAAAGAGGGCTCAAACCTCCATCACCAACTCCCAAAGCTGGTATTTTCCATTAAACTATCTTCTGTCCTAACCCCTAACTGCCCGAATCGCCCCACGGGACAACCCACGCACAAGCTCCAACACCACAAATAAAGTAAGCAACAGCCCCCATCCAGCAACTAAAAACATTCCAACCCCATACAAATAAAACATAGCCACTCCACTAAAATCTGAACGAACAGAAAACACACCCACACTATCAACCGTACCCACCTCAAACCGCCAACATCCAACATCACCCCCAGCCACAACTCCAATAACCAATACCAAAACGAGCCCTACACCATAACCCACCACACGCCAGTCCCCCCACGCCTCAGGATAAGGATCTGCTGCTAGCGCTACAGAATAAACAAAAACCACCAACATCCCCCCTAAATAAATCATAAACAATACTAACGAAATAAAAGAAGCCCCCAAACTCATTAATCACCCACACCCAGCAACAGACCCCAATACCAACCCAACAACCCCATAATAAGGAGACGGATTAGATGCAACTGCCAACGCCCCTAAAACAAAACACACCCCTAGAAAAAACACAAAATAAGTCATAACTGTTCTCGCCTGGCATCTATCCAAGACCTACAACTTGAAAAGCTGTCGTTGCACGCACTTCAACTACAAGAACCCAACACTTTTCATCACAAACTCGCCCCACATACACGCACAGCACCGAAATCCCATTAACAAATAACACCCCATCTACCACCGAGCCCTCAACACAAACCACACAAAACAATAAAACAAAACAAAAAGTCCCTGTAGCTTACAGCTAAAGCATGGCACTGAAGATGCCAAGATGGCCCATCCACTAAACCCCGGGACAAAAGACTTAGTCCTAACCTTACTGTTGGTTTTTGCCAAACATATACATGCAAGTATCTGCAACCCAGTGTAAATGCCCTGAATCTCTTACCAAGACAAAAGGAGCAGGCATCAGGCACACTAATCTGTAGCCCAAAACGCCTTGCCCAGCCACACCCCCACGGGTACTCAGCAGTAATTAACATTAAGCAATAAGCGCAAGCTTGACTTAGTTATGGCAACACCCCAGGGCTGGTAAATCTTGTGCCAGCCACCGCGGTCATACAAGAAGCCCAAACCAACAACCATACGGCGTAAAGAGTGGACCAGAACCTATCACAACAACTAGGGTCAAAATGCAACTGAGCTGTTATACGCCTAAGATGCCCTCAAGACCAACCTCAAAACGACCCCAGCACCTCGCGATCAATCAACCTCCACGAAAGCTAGGACACAAACTGGGATTAGATACCCCACTATGCCTAGCCCTAAATCCCGATGCTTATCTCACCAGAGCATCCGCCCGAGAACTACGAGCACAAACGCTTAAAACTCTAAGGACTTGGCGGTGCCCCAAACCCACCTAGAGGAGCCTGTCCTATAAACGACAACCCCCGCTACACCCAACCGCCTCTTGCCAAAACAGCCTACATACCGCCGTCGCCAGCTCACACCAACTGAGGGATCCACAGTGAGCACAATAGCCCATTTAAATCGCTAGCACGACAGGTCAAGGTATAGCCCATGAGGCGGAAGAGATGGGCTACATTTTCTAAATTAGAACAACCACGGAAGGGGACATGAAACCGTCCCCAGAAGGCGGATTTAGCAGTAAAGCAAGACAATAAAGCCCGCTTTAAGCTGGCTCTGAGGCACGTACATACCGCCCGTCACCCTCCTCACAAGCTACCAACCAACAATAACTAATAACCCTATTAGCTGAAGATGAGGTAAGTCGTAACAAGGTAAGTGTACCGGAAGGTGTACTTAGCACACCGAGACGTAGCTATAAAAACAAAGCATTCAGCTTACACCTGAAAGATATCTTCCACACACAAGATCGCCTCGAGCCCCGCTCTAGCCCAACCACCAATACTACCTAAACCAATTAAAAATCCACCTTAATTCCCCCAACCAAAACATTCTCTTGACTCAGTATAGGCGATAGAAAGGACCCCTTGGCGCAATAGAGATTTGTACCGCAAGGGAAAGATGAAATAACAGTGAAACCCCCAAGCAGCAAACAGCAAAGATTCACCCTTGTACCTCTTGCATCATGGTTTAGCAAGAACAACCAAGCAAAACGAACTAAAGCTTGCCTCCCCGAAACCCGAGCGAGCTACTCACGAGCAGCTACCCCCTGAGCGAACCCACCTCTGTTGCAAAAGAGTGGGATGACTTGTTAGTAGAGGTGAAAAGCCAACCGAGCCGGGTGATAGCTGGTTGCCTGTGAAATGAATCTAAGTTCACCCTTAATTTCCCCCAAAGGGCCCCCACAACCCCACATGTGATCGAACTAAGAGCAATTTAAAGGGGGTACAGCCCCTTTAATAAAGGATACAACCTTCACTAGCGGATAACTAAACCACCCCACACAAACACTGTAGGCCCTTAAGCAGCCACCAACAAAGAGTGCGTCAAAGCTCTAACACAAAAAAATCCAAGAACAACACGACTCCCTTATAACCTAACAGGCCAATCTATTGACAATAGAAGAGTTAATGCTAAAATGAGTAACTAGGGGCCCACCCCCTCTTAGGCGCAAGCTTACATACAAACACTTAACAGACCCAAACTAATGCCCAAACTCCAACAAGACCAAGCATTTATAACCAACCGTTAACCCAACTCAGGTGCGCCCACCAGAAAGATTAAAATCTGTAAAAGGAACTTGGCAAGTACAAGGCCCGACTGTTTACCAAAAACATAGCCTTCAGCCAGACAAGTATTGAAGGTGATGCCTGCCCAGTGACACTCCGTTCAACGGCCGCGGTATCCTAACCGTGCGAAGGTAGCGCAATCAATTGTCCCATAAATCGAGACTTGTATGAATGG
>JAXCMH010012648.1:0-15670 GCA_034783755.1 Circaetus cinereus
CACAGAAGCAAACGCGGTGGCCGGGCCAATGTGACGCCGCCGCGGCTCTGCCGGCTGGGCCGCTGACGGGACCGTGCCCCGCGGGGGGGGCCCGCCGCCCTAGGGGGTGGGGGTGGTCCGAGAGACGAGGTTCCTGCAGGGGGATGCCTGCAGTGCCTCCTCGGGCTGGGTGATGGGGTGCTCCCCCCATACGAATAACCCCAGGCTACTACGTGACATTGTGGTGGGGAAGCTCCGCGCCGGGACCGGGGGTGGTTCCGCAGTGCTTCTTCTCGGGGATGTCCCCTGGGGGGGGCCTGACCTACCGTGCCGCCGGGCGGTGCTCGGTGATCTTCCCGTAGGGCGGGCGGTAGCTGCTCACCGCTCCGCGCTGCACGTCGATGTAGACGGTGCAGGTCTTCGCGTTCGCCCGAACGACTGTCCACCACGTTCCCCCGGCCTTGATCTGATCCCCGGGGCGGATCGTCTCGCGGCTGTACTCGATGACTTCCCCGGAAACGATCTGCTCGGCCCGGATGCCACGCCAGTAGGCCAGCGCGTCCTCGTTCTCGCGGATGTCGGCTTCGAGCTCGTCGCGGCGGTCCCCGGCCGCGGTGGGGACCGCTCGGGCCAGGGCACGGCCAGCGGTTTCGAGGCGGGCGATGCGCTCGGCCACGGTGGCGGGGGCGTAGCGCCGGGCGGTGGTGTGCGTGGCGGTCTCGGAGCGGTCCCGGGCCGTCGCGGCGTCCTCCTCGGCGCGCACCGCTCGCCCCTGGGCGGTCCAGGACCGGGTGAGGGCGTTGCGGTGGCGGGTCTCGGAGTGGTGCCCGATCTTCACGGGCTCCCCGCCCTCGGGCAGCTGCTGAGCGGCGGCATGGGCTGCGCGCTGCGCCTCGCCCGCGCGAGCGGCCTTGTGCTCGGCCTTCGCCGCGAGGGCGTCGGCGCGGTCTTCCTGGCGGGCCACGCGCTCGGCTTCCACCTCGGCCGCGGGGCGAGCGGTGTCATCGACGTCTAGGGCGACATCGTGGCCCGCGGCTTCCAGGGCGGCCGCGGTGGGGCGGGTGACCCACGTTTTCAGCTTCCGGTCCCGGCTCTGGGGGATGTACCAGGCGCTGAGGGAGCGCCCCCAGCGCCATCCGTGAGCTTTGAGGATGTCGGCGGTGCCGTCGCCGCGTTCGGTGCCGTCGATGATCGTGCCGTCTTCGCGGGTGTGGGTGATGGTCAGGGCTGCCATGGTGTGCCTCCTGGGGCTGGTATCCGCTGGGGCCTCTCCTCTGCGGTATAACCCGACATTACCACACACACAGCGTTTCCGAGGGCGCACCCGTCAGGAGCCGCGCTCACACGCTGGGCCCCGGGGGGCCCCGGCCCGCCCGCGTGCGGGCCGGGGGGCGGTATCAGGCCGCCGCGGGGATCTGCTGCCCGGCATCCTCGAGAATCTGCCGCAGTGTGGGGCCGTATGTGCGGGCCAACTTCTCCACGGCGTAGCGGCGAGCATAGTTGCGGGCGCTGGTGCCATCCTCTTGGGCGCAGAAGAAGCTGGGGCTCATCTTTACGGCCGCCTCGGGGAACACTGCGCCGATGATGGCCCACTCGTCGTCCTCCTCGTAGGCCATTCCCTTTCGCAGGGGCGCGGGGATCAGGGACTCGCGCAGAGGCGAGACCAGGAAGCCGCCGTGCCCAGAGCAGGACACGAAGCGCAGACCCCCACCGCACGAGGTGCTCGTATTGACGGTGCCCCACATGTTCCGGCCCTTGGGGGCAGGGCGGTTGTTCCAGTGCAGTGCCATGCGCTGCTTGTAGACATCGGTGCGGGCCGCGTCGGTGGCATCCAGGTAGCGAATGGCCGCTTCGATCACCGGGGCGGCGGCGGCCGTGCACCGCGCGTTGTAGTGCTCCCAGACGGCGGCCTTGTCGGGGTTGTCATGGAACAAAAAACGCCAGTAGTGGGCATCGAGCGCGGCCTGGGGGATGGGCGTGTTCACGGTGGCGGTGGCCGGGTCGTAGGTGGTGGTCTGTGCCATGGGGTGCCTCCTAGGGCTGGTATCCGCTGGGGCTTCTCCCCTGCGACATAACCCAACTATACCACACAGGCGTGGTGGCGGTGGGCGGGGGTGCTCACGGGCATGTCCCCTGGGGGGGGCGCAGGGCCCCCAGGACTAGGCCGTCGCGGCGGCGTGCGCCTGGGTTAGGCCGGCGGCGGAGAACCGTCGAGCCGGGGTCAGGGTCGAGGGCGTGCTTGGCTCACCCACGGCCAGCACGGCGCGAACGTGTGCGCCGTGCTGGCGCTGCACCCGTTCCAGGCGCACGGTGCCGTAGGACGTCTCGAAGCAGTAGCCCGGACTTCCGACGAAGGTGGGGCGCCCGTGGTGGACGGTGCGCGCGGAACTCACGGTCACAGCCGCGGCTTCACCGCCGGCGTGGCGCTGCTGCAGGACGTAGCGCGTGCGCGTGCGGTCGCTGTCGAGGTTCAGGACGTCGCCGGGCTCGGCATTGGTCACGAAGTTCAGCAGTGCGTCGGTGGTCTGTGCCATGGGGTGCCTCCTGGGGATGGTGAGCGTGGGGGCTTCTCCCCCACGAGGTAACACCAGCGTACCACGCTGTGATGTTGTGATGCCATCATGCGGTACTGCACTCGTGACGTGATGCGCTTGCCGGGCATGTCCCCCTGGGGGGCCGCCCCGGCCCGCACGCTGGCGGGCCGGGGCGCTGGGGTCAGACTGCCGTCCTGTCCGTCTGGTCAGCCTCAGCGAGGACTTCGCGCACCGCGGGCAGGTGCCACCGGCCCAGAACCTCCACGGCCTCCCGGCGGGCGTAGTCGCGGGCGCTGGTGCCGTCCTCCTGGTCGCAGAAGTAGCGGGGATTCATCTTCACGGCCGCCTCGGGGAACACGGCCCCGACGATGGCCCAGTCGCAGTCCTCCTCGTACTCCATCCCCTCTCGCAGGGGGGCGGGGATCAGCAGCTCGCGCACGGGGGAAATCAGGAAGCCGCCGTGACCCTCGCAGGACACGAACCGGATCCCGCCGCCGCACGCGACGGATTCGTTGATGTTGCCCCAGCGGTCCCGGTCCTTGGGTGCCGGGCGGTTGCTCACCCCCGCGGCACGCAACCTGCGGTAGTCCGCCGCGCGCACGGCGTCGGTCGCGTCCAGGTGTGCGATGAGCGCCTGGGTTAGCGGGGCGACGTGGGCGGCACGTTCGGCGTCGTAGTGCTCGAACACGGCTTGGGCGTCGGGGTTGTCGCGGAAGGCCATTCGCCAGTGGTTGGCGTCGAACGCCTCCGGCGGGATGACCGTGTTCACGGTCGCGGTGGCGGGGTCGTAGCTGGTGGTGGTCATGGTGTGCCTCCTGGGGCTGGTATCCGCTGGGGCTTCTCCCCAACGGCATAACCCAAGCCTACCACGGATTGTGGTGCTGTGTTGTTATGCCGACATGACGCCACGCCGTGATGCTAGGCGGCCGAATGTCCCCCGGGGCACCTGCGCTCCGGCCTCGCCGCTCGCCCTAGCCGGCGCGTCCTGCAGGCGGGGTGGCCTTGGTGCTTGCCGCGGGATGGAAGGTGTGCAGCGCTCGGCATCCGGGGCAGCACTTCCCGGAGCCGGCCAGGGGCCACGGGTGCGCTTCGGTGCGGGTGCCACAGAACGGGCAGCTGATGCTCGCCACGCCTCGGCCGCTGGGGTTCATCCACTCGTAGCGGTCGCGGATGCGGGATTCAGTGCTCATGCAATGTCCCTCCCAGGGCGTGGGGGCAGGGGCGAACCGGGGCCGTGCCGGGCCGTGGCGGGCACGACGCGGCACGTACCCGCGGGGCTCAACGACGGCGGATGGACCCCCACCCGGGGGTGTCGTAGGAGGTGACTCTCGGGGACGTCCCCCGCGCTCGAGACCACAGGCTCACGGTGGCGCGGCCCAGTCGCAGGGAGACGGAGGACAGGCCGCCGGAGCGGGAAAGGTTCAGCCGAAACGGGCCGATGGACAGGCGCGTGGCGGGGGTGAAGCGGTAGCGGGACATGGGGTGCCTCCTGGGGCTGGTGGTGCGGGCGGATACGGGGGCGTCCTGCGGAGCCCTTGGGACTCCGCAGGACGGGTGATGGCTACCCCTCGCGGATGGCCGCGGCGCGGGCGGAGGAGCGCGTGCGTCGGCGCCGCGCGCGCCGGTCGGCGTGCTTGCCGGCGGCGTTGGAGCGGCGCAGCTCCGCCATCTCGCGGGCGTAGCGGGGGTTGGAGTGGTTCTTGTGGGCCATGGGGTGCCTCCTGGGGCTGGTAGCGCGGGGCCTTTCCCCGCTTGAATAACCCAAGCATACCACATGTAATGTCGTGGTGTCAGGGCGCGCTGATGCGCCTATGACATGAGGGTGCCTCGCTGTGATGTCCCCAGGAGGCGACCCGCAGATACGCGCGCGCCGTGGGTCTCACTGCACGCCCACGGCGGCTGACAGCTCGGGGTCCGTGCCCGCCCACTGGGGCCCCAATACCCACTCGTCAGCGGGGCAGGCCGCGTCCATGTCAATGGAAATGGCGAGGTACTGCTGATCGGTCTCGGGCCCGCCGGCGATGCCCCGGGCGTGAACGGGACACGCTGCGTAAGCGTCGAGCAGGGCGCGGGGGTTGGTAGCTGCCTGGGCGGTCAGGAATCGACGGTAGGACGCGGCTGCGCGTGCGGTGGTGGTGTCGTTCATGGTGTGCCTCCTGGGGCTGGGGTGTGGGGTCTTGGGATGTCCCGTGTGGGAAGTGGACGTAGGGAGTCGGGGCCGGCGCGGGCCCCTGATGGGCCCGCGCCGGCCCCGCGCCGGGTCAGGCGGCCACCGTGGCCAGGCGCTCGGCCACCTCGGAGAACAGGTAGCGGACGCCGAACGTGCCCGGGTCCGTGCGGTTGGCCATATCGGCCACCACGGCCCACGCCGAGTCCTGCACGTCCTCCGCAGGGGTGTCGAACCTCTGGGGCGTCGGCAGCGCCACGGAGACGCCGAAGTGGGGGGCGTCGCCGCCGTTGTCGCTGGCCTCCACATCCCATGCAGGCAGAGCCTCGCGGATGACGGCCACCGCGGCCGCGGTGGCCTCGGGGGTGAGCCACCCGTCCTGATCGGTCAGTTTCGCCATGGTCTCGGCGTAGTTCTCCTGGTGCCAGTCCAGGTACTCGATCGCTTCTACGACGGCCGGGGTGGTTCCTTCCTCGGGGGAGCCGACGTTGATCGTCACGAACAGGCCGTGCAGGTCGCTGGGGTCGAAGCCGTCGAGGGTGTTGTCGGCGTAGTCGCGGATGGTCTCGCTCATGGTGTGCCTCCTAGGGCTGGGGTCGCGGGGGCTTCTCCCCTGCGGAATAACCCAAGCTTACCACAGACGGGCGGGGTGCGCCCCACCATGCGAAGCGACGGCACGCGCTGCCTGCGCGCAGATGTCCCTTCCTGGGGTCCCTGGGGGGCGACGGGGCCCCAGGGGCAAGACCGATGCTGTGCGCGCCTCGGTGGTGCAGCTGGCGGGGATGGTGACGGGGACGTGGAACGGGTCACCGTGTGCTTCCCGGGACGGGGGTGTGCCCGCGGGGATGTCCCCTCACGGGCAGGCGGAACTGCCCCTCCGGGGGGGGGCGTATGGCGGCCACCCCCCCGGAGTGCCGGGGGGTCAGAACGCGGTGTTGTAGGCGGGGGAGTGCTCCACGGGGGTTTCCATCGTGTGGTAGCAACTGCCGCCACGCGGGGCACCGGGCACGAACACCTCGTAGGTGATGCAGTCGCCCATCATCCCGTCGTTGACCTCCTCGAAGTGCCGTCCGTCACTGGCGGCGGAGTAGGCCGGTTCCAAGCTCTCGGCCAGATCGGCGGGGGTGAGCTGGGGGAGCTCCACGACCCGGTAGCGCATCGAGAACGACTCGCCCGCGTCGTTGTCGTACTCCTCCACGACAACAGTGACGATGCCCGCGTCGGCCAGACGCTGGGCGAACATGCGGTGCGCGTGCCAGTCCACGGGGTGCAACTGCGCGACGGCCTGGTGCAAGGAGAGAAGATCGCTCTGTGTGGTGGCGGCGTTGGCCATGGGGTGCCTCCTGGGGCTGGTAATCGCTGGGGCCTTTCCCCTGCGAACATAACCCGAGTCTACCACGGTTCAGGGGTGGGGTCACCCTGCGGGGGCCGCACACGCCCCCAGTCTTGTGCACGAGGGCAACCATCAGCGCCCGAGCATCCTCCGAGCACCGTTGCGGGGCCGCGTGCCGCAGCTCCGAGCACAGGCCGGCGGCCGCGGCCATCAGCCATGTCCCCAGACCGCGGCGCTGCCAGCGCTCCACCACGGCCAGAGCGCCGATGAACCCGGCCGGCATGTCCCCGTAGGGCGGGCCCGGGCCGCCGCGTAACGACCCGGGCCCCGTGGGGTGGAGCTCAGGACGCGTCGAAACGCTGCTCCCGCGCGGGGCGCACCGGATCCACCGGCTCCACACCCAGTTCCACCAGAGCCGCGCGCGCGGCCAGCACGGCCTCGAACTTGGCCGGCTCAAATTCCCGCCCGTAGCTGCCGTACCGCATGACCTGATACAGGTCAGCAACGGCCGCTTCGTAGTCGCTGCGCAGCTTGCGGACCTCCTTGGTCTCGGCCGTCTCGGTGAACAGGGTCACCGCCTCCGGTGCCAGTACCTCGATCCCCGGGGCAGTGTCCCGCAGGTGAGGGACCGACTGGGTATCTCCGCGCCCGGCGGCCACGGTGACGGCGTGCTCCCGGGCAGTCTCGAACTCATCAGCACGGAATGCCTCGGAGGCTGACAGGCCGCGCCTGGTGGGGTAGTCCGCGAACAGGGCGGTGCCGCCGTGGTTGCCACCCAATCCGAAGGTCGTGACGTAGTAACCGGGCTCGGGGCTGGGCTGCCACAGCTGCCCGTCGATCACCCGCACACTCTCGGCGCACAGAGTGTTCACGGCCTCGCGCGCCTCATCCTCGGTGGAAGCGTCGGGGTAGGGGGTTGTGGCGGTGCGGAACTCCTCGGTGCCCGGCTCCACGGGCAGATCCGTCCATGTACCGTCCTCCGCCCGGTGCGGGGACGTGGCCAGGGAGAACAGGCGGTTGCGCTGCGGGTCCCAGCGGATCACGGTCACCTGCTCCCGGTCGGCGTGCCCGTGCACGCGGAACGCCACGGGGAAGTCCTCGCCCGTGCCGGTGGGGATCGCGGTGTCCACGCTCAACTCGTGCGTGACCGGACGGGACTTGCGGCACCGCGGGGGAACCTCCTCGGCGGTGTAGCGGGTGGCGACGGTGACGGGGGTGGTGGTGATGCTCATGGTGTGCCTCCTGGGGCTGGGATGTCTGGTGATGGTGCCGCGCCTGGACGGGGCGGGTGCCCCGCCCAGGCGCACGCGGTGGGGTCAGCGGTGGCGGAGCAGGATCCAGCCCTCGAAGTCAGCTTCCGGGTCCTCGGAGTCCTCCACAATGGCCAGCACGTAGATGCCGGGGGTCTGCGCCATGTCGCGGACCATGCCCATGCCCGCGAACTCAGAGGGGTGCATCACCGGCCCGGCGTAGCCGTACTGGCCGCTGTAGCCGGTCACGGGGGACCAGTCCGGTGCAAGGTCGGCGCAGGTCTCGGGGTCGATGAACGCTCCGTCCTGTTCGGTCACTGTGACCGGGGCCGGTGCCTGCAGCTCGGTCACTGCCCCCTCGGCGGAGAGGTGGAACGCGGTACCGAAGTCCAGACCGGCGATGCGCTTCTGAGCGGCCTCGAACTGGGCGAGAGGGGCGATGGTGGTGTTCATGGTGTGCCTCCTGGGGCTGGGTCGCTGGGGCTTCTCCCCTGCGGAATAACCCAAGCATACCACGCGCCCGGGGGTGATTTCACCACGCCGTGATGCCAGGATGCCGTGATGTCGTCTGGCCGGATGTCCCTAGGTCGCCCCGACCGGCCGGCCCCGCGGCGGGGCACGGCGCACATCGCCGGACTCAGGGGGCGGCCTTGCCAGTCAGACCAGCAGCGGGCAGGTGCTCAGGCGCAGCTCCGGCCGGCCTGCCGGTCAGGAACAACGCCGTCTGACCGCCAGTGAAACCGCACAGGGGTGCGGCGCATGTCGCGCCCGCTCCCAGGTCCGCGAGCTCCGCGGATGCGGTGATGGTGAGGGTGCCCGGATTGAGGGTGCTCATGGGGCCCATGAGGGCTGGGTCGGGGATGTCCCCGCGGTGGGGTGATGCCCCGTCTCGGGTCCGGCCGGGATCCGAGACGGGGCACCGGGTGAGGGGTCTCAGAGGATGGCGGGGTAGCGGTTGCGGTCGCAGTAGTCCTGGTACTCCTCGTCGGTCATGTCCTTGAAGCGCAGTGCGCGCATGATCCCGCGCCGCAGCGCGCGCAGGTTCTCACGCCCGTTCTCCCCGGCGTCGTCCACGAACGGGGTGGCGCGGTACTTGGCTTCGCAGCGGCGATCCAACACGCAGCCGAGCGGGCCGTTGGCGCCGAGCTTGTCGATGTGGCCGTTAGGCAAGTGGCGGGCAGGCCAGATGGTCATGCTGTGGGACATGAAGCCACCCACAAGCAGGCCGTAACCCGTTTCGCCCAGGGCCACGTACAGACCGGGGCCCTGGTCGAGCACGCCGCCGGCGTCGTTGATCGCCTCGAGCACCGCGGCGGAGGTGACGGCGTGGGTGCGGCCAATGGGGGCGGAGATGGTGCGCGGGGTGTTGGCGGTGATGGTCATGGTGTGCCTCCTGGGGCTGGGTCGCTGGGGCTTCTCCCCTGCGGAATAACCCAAGCGTACCACACAACACCGCTGCGGGGCACGCGCCGGGATCCCGGGCGCGGCCGCGCGCGCCTTGAATCCGCCCTGGGTACCCCTAGGCCCTAGGTCGGGTGCGCGCAGGGCTCCACGGGGCATCTGTGGCCGTGTAGAGCCCAACAGGGCCACCCGGTCGGCACCCGGGCGGACGGTCACCGCCAGGGCATGTCCCTCGCAGCCGCCGAGCCAATCCCACCTCGCAGTGATGACAGGACCGTGGCAGTTCCAGGGGTGGGCACGGGGGATGTCCCCAGGGGGGGCGCCCCGGCCCGCAGGCGCGCGGGCCGGGGTTGGGACTCACACGGCGGCGAGAAGGAAGTCCAGGTCCAGGGACACCGGGGCCTGATCCACCAGGGTCCACCCGGTGGCGTCGAGCTGAGCCCGCAGGTCATCCAGGCGCGTGATCTGCTCGGCAACGTCCTCACCGGGATCGAACGCGGTGCGGTTCGCCTGCCGGTACTGCTCGCGCAGGTGCTTCACCCGGGCCGGAACCGGGCCGGGCGCCGCCACGGCCACGGCCACGGGGTCCAGCACCTGAACGGGGCGGCGGTCCTCGGGCAGGAAGTCCGCGAAGTCGTAGCCCCACAGCAACGCCTCGTTCCGCATGGCCTCGTAGGCGTCGGCATAGGAGTCAGCGGGGAAGGTCATGGCCGGGGCCTCCGATGCCAGGGAGACCTCCACGAAGGCCATGCCCTGACGCGCTCGGAGTACGTACCGCGGTTCGGTCACCGGCTCCCACGCCTGGGCCCCGAACACGACGTCGTGCTCACGGGGGGCGCGCGTGGTGCGGCGGTACAGCTGGCCGGTGCCCGCGTGCTGGCGCACCTCGAAGTGCCCCGCCGCGTCGGTCACGGCACGGCGGTACTCGTCGGGGCCCAGGGCTGCGGCCTGCACGCGGAAGGCCGCGGGGAACTGTGCGCGAGTGGTGATGGTCTGTGCCATGGTGTGCCTCCTGGGGCTGGGTCGCTGGGGCTTCTCCCCTGCGTAATAACCCAAGCATACCACGACTTATGACGTGGTGCCATGGCGCGTTGATGGTGCACCCGCCCGTCCGGTCACACCTTCCCGCCGGACACCGCCGCCGCGGGGCGGCGCGGCCCCGCGTGCTGGCGATTCCCCGGCGAAGGATGTCCCCACGGGGGTAGGGGTGACCCCCGGGTGGCAGAAGCCACCCGGGGGTGCGGTAGGTCAGAAGCGGACCACCTCGACCACCAGTAGCGCCGTGACCTCGATCAGAGGGGTGGTGCCGGGCATCCCACCTGTGTGCGCGACCGTGTGGGAGAGCTGAACCACTCGCGCTGTGGGGCCCATGACGTCCGGGTGCGGAACGGTCGCGGCGCGGGCCGCCTCGCTCAGAGTCTGTTCGACCCACTCCTGCAGTTGTCGCATGGCCGCGGCCGCGCCCTCGTGCGTGACGAACGCGGTGGTGTGGATCGTCTGACTCATGGTGTGCCTCCTGGGGGCTGATTGGCGGGCGTGCCCCGCCGTGTAATAACCCAAGCATACCACACTACCGGCAGGGCGAGTGCCCCGCGGGATGTCCCCTGGGGGAGGGTGCCCCGCGAGGGCTCGCGGGGCACCCTGGCCGTCTCAGCCCAGCAGGGACCGCAGAGCGGTGGGGCTCAAATCCGTTCCGTTGGCGTACTGGACCACGACGGACCCGTGAACGCGACCGCCGGTAAGCGCGGCGGCGAACATGTTGGGCGCGGCCGCAGGGTCGCGCAGCAGCAGTTCCTCGTCGGCCCAGATCAGCAGGTCGTTGTTCTGCGAGGGAAGGGTCTCGACCATCTCGGCTCCCAGTGCGGCGTACAGCGCTTTCAGCTGCTCGTCCGGGTGGTCGTCACCGGGTAGAGAAACGGCGGTGAGAACTCCGTTGGGGGCGATCTTCACGGCGTCGTACATGTGAACCTCCTGGGGCTTGGTAGCGGGGGCTTCTCCCCTGCTAGAATAACCCCAGTATACCACGCTTTGGGCGGAGCAACCGTGCCCCATGGCCTGCGCTGCATGAGCCGGCGCCACCTGGCATGTCCCCTGGGGGCGCCCCACCCACGGGTGGGGGAGGGGCGCCGGCTCGTGCCTTGGGGGTCAGGGGCGCGGGGTCCAGCCTGCGGCCAGCGCGGCCGCGATCCCGTCCTCGGTGCTCACCTCCGGGATCATCCGTGCCAGGTCAGCGAAACGCTCGGGTTTCACCTCGCTTATCTCGTCCCAGTCGGGCACGTAGTCCCAAGCAGCCTGGACCTCATCGAAGGTGTGGGCGCCGGTGACGTCCACGAACAAATCCGTGCTGGGCTCGTAGGCCAGGACATGCACCCAGGACTCACCGGGGCCGGTCAAGGCGTGCAGGCGAAGGTGGGGGTACCGCTGGCACAGCGCGAGACCCAGCGCCCAGCAGTCGAAGTCGGTGAACGTGTCACGGACGGCGGTAGGGGTGCCGGGAACGATGTCGAGCAACATGAGGTGCCTCCTGGGGCTGGTCCGCGGGGGCCTTTCCTCCGCTGGAATAACCCCAGTTTACCACATATTGGTGGGGTGGGCAGCGGCCGGCGGGTGCGGGGCAGATGTCCCTCAGAAGCAACTGGCCCCACCCCCTGGAAGGGGTGGGGCCAGGCTCGGGCACGTAATCAGGCGGTCGGCAGTTCCCGGGCGATGATGTGCGCGGTGGCGATGCAGTGGGTGTAGAGCGCAACGCTCACCGGCTGCTTGTCCCGCACGGCCGGGCGCCAAGCCTTGCCGTCAGGGGTGGGGATCTGCAGCGTCCCCGTCACCCGATCACCGTTCAAGATGGGCTCCGAGAGCACGACACGGGAGTCTGTCAGCGCGGCACCTTTGTCATCCTCATGTGCGGGGTGCAGCGGCACCTGGGTGGTCAGGCCCAGCCACAGGGCGCATTCAAAGGTCGCGTCGCCCATGTTCGCGCGCTGGACCATCCGCTGTAGGTCATCGTTCTGGGTGGTCATGGGGTCTCCTTCGGTGTGTGGGGCATGGGATGTCCCCTGGGGGGGTGGCCCCGGCCCCGGTAGGGGCCGGGGCCACCCGGCGTCGTGCTCAGGCGGCGGCCAGGGCCTGCACCCGCTGAGCCAAGGCGCTCTCGTTGAGGTAGAACAGCGCTTCGCCGTCGCACTCGTCGGCCAGGATCAGGCCCTCGCGGGTGGCCAGGCGGTGGGCCACGAGCACGCGGCGCACATCTTCCGAGGCCATGGGCAGCTCGTCCAGGCCCACCGGCAGGCCAGCCTCTCCGGCGTCCAGGGACGCGGCGTGCAGCTCGGTCACGAGGCGGACCACATCGGTATCGGTCTCGGTGGTGGCCAGTGCCTGCAGGTTCTGCTCGATGGTTGCCATGGTGTGCCTCCTGGGGCTGGTAGTCGCTGGGGCCTTTCCCCTGCGTCGATAACACTACTGTACCACACATTGGGCGGGGGAAAGACCACCAGCCGAAGTGCACCCCCGCAAACCCTCCGCACCCGCGAGATTCCGGGAAACCACCCATGTCCCCAAGGGCCTCACGCTGCAGGGTCGGCCCCGCAGCGTGAGCGTCCTCACCCCCAGGCCATCACAGCATCCTGCACCTCCCGAACCGCGCCCAGCAGCTCACGTTCCAGGCCCGCAACCTCGCACAGCAGCCCCGCGGTGGCCTCCGTGATCTTCCCCGGCCCTTCACCCAGACGCGCCGAGTAGGCGATGTTCGCCTCCACCGCACGCACCAGCCGCTCAGTGCTGCCCGCGGGATCCTTCGTAGCGGCCAGGCCGGCGAGCACGGCCGCCAGAGCCTCACGGTGGGATGTCCCCACCCCGGTCACCGCAGCCACGTACTCACCCAAGATCCGCGCGCGTTCACCAGCGCCGGCGGGGTCCTCAGCGGCGATCAGCTCAACGGCGGCGCTCAGGTGCTGTTCGAGGGCGAGCATCCGCCCCGGCAGCGCCTCGGGGTCGGCGTTGCTCACCGTCGCGCGGACATGGAACGGACCCGTGGACCCCTCGCGCTCCACCGGCTCCCCGGTGTCCCCGGCCTCGTAGAGCTCACGGGTGGCCACACCGTAGTCCTGCCAGAACGGCCAGCCCTTCCCGCCCAGGTAGTCCCGCAGCCGGTCGCGGTACTCCGCGCGCGCCTCGGACGGGTCCTGCCCGGGGGCGGGGTAGATGTCCACGCTGACGATCTGCGTCAGTCGGGTCAGCTTGGGTGCTTCACCCATGGGGGTCCTCCTGTAGTTGGTGGTGCCGGTGAGTGCGTGCGACGGGGCGCCGCGCGCACAGTGTGGGCCGGGGATGTCCCCCAGCGGGTGGGGGAGTGAGCGGCCCCCGTGCGGGGCCCGCTCACCAGCGGGGATCAGTCCCACTCGAGCACGGCGCGGCTGAGGTCCATGACGGATCCAACCAGGGACCGATCCAGTCCGACCAGATCACACAGCAGGGTCGCATCCTCGCGGGCCTCGGCGTCGGTGGCTCCCGGCTGGCTCAGGTCGTTGGCCGCAAGCCCCAGGCCGCGGGCGAGGGCCGCCGCGTCAGAATCGGGGTGCCTGGTGCCGCCCAGGCCCACCAGAACGGCGCTCAGGGACTCGTGGGCGTCACTGGGGATGCCGTTGGCGGTGCCCACGAACTCCACCATGGCGCGGATGTACTCGGGATGCACGGTGGCCGGGTCGTTGCCGATCAGGTCCGCGGCGCTCCCCAGGGCCTTACCCAGGGCCGTGAGTCGCTGAGTCTGGGTGTCGAGCTTCCTGATGCGTGCGCAGGTGACGAACGGGCCGTCGTAGCCGTCTGCGCGAACCGGTTCCCCGGAATCCATTGCGGCCCAGATGTCCTTGACGCTCGCCCCGAAGTCCTCACGGAACTGGGTGGCGAGGTGGGTGGCGAGGTGCTGGCGCATCTGCTCGCGGGCTTGCTTGTCGGTCTGGTCTGGGCGGGCGTGGACGTCGAGGGAAACCACGACTTCCAGGCGGGTGGTGGTCATGCGGGGGGCGATGGACGGTGCGCTCATGGTGTGCCTCCTGGGGCTGGTATCCGCGGGGGCCTTTCCTCTACGGTATAACCCAAACATACCACACGCCGGGGGTGGTGTCAGGTGCACCCACACCGAAAAACGCCCGCCGGCATGTCCCCCGGGGGTGATGCCCGCCCCCGGCGCAGGGGCGGGCATCACGCGGGGCCCAAGCTCAGCTCTCGGAATCGACCTCCATCGCGTCACCGATCCATGCCAGCAGGGACTGCATCGTGGGAACTTCCACCTCCACGCTCATGCCGGTGGATCCCAGCACCATGGCCGCCGCCGTCGCGGAGACGGCCGTGTAGTTCTCCTTGGCGGTGTCCAGGCACTTCCTGGCCGTGTCCATGGCCGTGGCCAGCGCCCGGGCACTGGCGGCCGTGTCCGACTGCCCGGACAGCCAGACCATCACGGCGGCCACGTCTCCGAGGGCTTCCGGGTTCAGGCCGGTGCGGATCGTGACGTACCGGCTCAGGGGGTCGATGGCCGTCTCCGCGGCTTCCTCCGTGTAGTCCGCGAGGATGTCGGCGGCCGGCACGAGGTAGTCGGACAGGGTGTAGGCGTTGGGCGACTCATCGGTGTACTTGCGCGGTTCGGCGGTGACGGGCTGCGTCATGGTTACCTCCTGGGGCTGATGTTCACCGGGGGGCTGCTCCCCCCGGGGTATAACCCCAGGTTACCACGTTAGGGGTCTGTGGGCCGCCGCCAATCCCCCCCCCCGATGTCCCCCCCGGGGGTCGGGGCCCCTCCCTCCCGGGGAGGGGCCCCGCAGACTCAGCGGCCGTGGGCCGCCAGGTACAGCGCGAGGCCCTGCAGGCTGGGACGGTGCTCGGGGACCATGCCCAGCACCTCAGCGGCCATGGCCGTGACCACGGGGGCCATTGCCTCACGCTGCCCCTCGTCCGCAGTCCGCAGGACCGTCACCGCATAAAGCAGCGCTTCGCCCAACTGCGTGCACGCCTCGGCGCGGTCGTCCTCGCCGGCCGCCCAGCGCAGCAGTCCCTGAATGTGCGCGGCGACGGACTCCGGCAGGCCGCTCTGTGCGGCCAGCAGCTCGGCCTGCCCCTGCACGTACTCGTCCAGCGGGGGAACCACGTAGTCGCCCAGCAGCTCCGCAGCCGGACGCATGACACGAACGATGTCGTAGGGGTGCACGCGCAAGCCGGGGGCTGCCGCGTGGGTGGTGGGTGCGTTCATGGTGTGCCTCCTAGGGCTGGTATCCGCGGGGGCCTTTCCCCCGCTGGAATAACCCAACCATACCACATTTGATGGTGTGGTGCGCTTGTGCCGCCATGCGGTGATGATCGCCCGCATGTCCCCAAGGGGGGGCCCCGGCCCGCTCGCGCGGGCCGGGGTGGGGTCAGTGGCGCGCGGTGGCGGCCACGGCGGCGGGGGTAGTCGGCTCGAAGACCCCGCCCAGGCCGATCAGCAGCACTTCGTTGCCCTTGCGGCGCAGGGGGGCGCCGGTGTTCAGGGACACCGGGCGCAGGACGCCGGGGGCGTTGAGCTGGTGGAGCAGGTAGACCGAAGCGCGCGGCCCGATCATCTGCAGTTCGGTGCGCCCGGTCGCGGTGAAGGTCACCGAGTCGATGCGGTAGGGCGCCCCGGTCTTGGAGAGCTGGACGTACCCGGCGACCACGGTGCGGCTGCCCTCGTGGTCATGGAGCACGGTGCCGATGGGGTGGGCGGTGGTGTCGTCGGCCTTGATGCGCATGGTGTGCCTCCTGGGGCTGGGTCGCGGGGGCTTCTCCCCTGCGTTGATAACACTACTGTACCACACACCGGCGGGGGTGCAGGCGCTGCGTGTCACGGCACGGCACGGAACCGCGCTCACAGCACGCGAGCAGGCATGTCCCCACGGGCCCGAGCTGCACGCGCATCGCCCCCCCCGTAGGACCCGCAGCCGTGGCGGGGCGCTTCGGGCCCCGCGCGGTGACCGCGGGCGCAGGGGCGGGCGCTGCAGGGCCG
>JAXCMH010013631.1:0-15292 GCA_034783755.1 Circaetus cinereus
TAGTTGCTGACAGTATTTCCCCTACAGGTCAACGAATAGTGACCATTGAGGCTGAATACCCTCGATTTATTCTTGCAGAGGTTAACACACACAAGGCACTTGAAAAGAATAGTGCAAGCTCTCGTGCAATTCCAATCAAGACTATGATCGAACAAATTCAGTCTAATATGGCTGTCCCATTGTATTGGGGTAAAACTAAATCTGGTATGCAAGCCGATGGTGAGATTGATAGCATCCCAACAGGTAAAAAATACTGGAATGAGGCATTTGTAAAAGCTCGAAATACAGCTTTAGGTCTCTCTGATATTGGGTTGCACAAACAGACTGCAAATCGCCTGTTAGAGCCCTTCCAGATGATGAAGACTGTCATGACAGGCACTGACTGGGATAACTTCTTCAATTTGCGTATCCATCCAGATGCACAGCCAGAATTCTGTATGCTTGCCTATAAGATCTATAAGGCGATTGAAGGTAGTACACCAGTACCACTGTTGGCTGGTCAGTGGCATTTACCTTATGTCAGCTCAAGTCATATGCTTTCACCAGAGGGAACCCCTATATACACCTCCCTTGAATACTTTACAGGTGATATTGGCACTGACACTTACAAGGTTTTAACCCTTGAAGAGGCTCAACGAATTTCAGCTTCTTGCTGTGCACAAACATCGTATCGTAAGTCTGATGACTCACTTGAAAAAGCGGATAAGGTATTTGAAATGCTGGTTGGTGCTGATGTGTTACATGCAAGCCCATTCGGTCACTTAGCAACACCTGTACAGCGTACTGTAGTGAATCGTGATAACTGCTTCCACTTGGTTGATACTGATTTGAGTGTGAACTCTCGTGTCTATACTGAGACTTGGGAAGAAGGTATTACACACATGCTTCGTGATGGTACATTGTGTTCAGGTAACTTGAAGGGTTGGATTAGCTACCGCCACAAGATGCCTAACAACACTTGCCATGAATTTGATTTTGATAAACGTATGGAGTTATTTAATGGTTAATTTAGATCTTGTAGAGATCCAACGAATACTCGATTGGATGAAAGAAAGTGGAGCCAAAGAAGCCCTAATAAAACAGTGTGGGTCTTCTGGCATTGGTATAGCAACTGAGGTTGTAGACAGAGAGGGTAACGTCCTTTTCAATGCAACTAACTATGATGCGTGGTGATTTATGCCTACATTCAATATTACTGGGGTAATTAAGAAAAGTTTTGACTACACCATAGAGGCTGAATCGGAAGATGAATCTGTAGATATGGCGTATGATCGTGCTAAAAATGACACTGCATCATACCCAAATATCGAGTTCAATGAGATTCGAGAAGAGGACTGATAACATGCCTAGATACCTTGTAAGTGGTTCATGTAATGTACCATTTGAATATGAAGTTGAAGCGGATTGTGTTGAAGATGCTTTGAGAGAAGGAGCACTAAGGGCTCTCAGCGAAATTGATGGAGCTATTGATGCTTCACCTGACGAAGCAATTCTTGATGAATAGTAGTTGACACTGTAAAACTTATTGTGTAATATAGAGGACATACCTTAAGGGGTGTGTCCTTTTTTATTGAGTATAGAAAAATGAAAGTGTATCCTAAAACTTTAAGAGAGTTATTGCAATTCCCTGTAGAGCGCACAGAGATTAAATGTTCAGCGTTCCTTGATGATAGAACAGATTGGTTCCCAAAGAATGTTGGTAACTTTTTCAGTACATTCAGTGAGTATGATTGCGATGCTGATGGTGGCTTAGTTACAAAATACCTTAAAGATGTAGACTTGGATGGTACACGTGTCTGGGTGTTAGCTTTTGTTGAGTTGCACGGCAAACCAGTATTCATGTTCTACAAATATGGTCGTGGTGGTAAGGATGGTTATGGTATCCAGTTCATAGGTGAAACGGCTAGATCCGAAGTTGAGAAATACTTGAACAAGTTTACAGTGTTTGATGAGTGCTTTGGTGATACTATACTCGAATTGGATCAGCCCATAGGTGAAGAGTTTACTAAGTTTTACGGGCACGATATTTTAAGCGATTTTGGAGGTATTTGATGGAAGGTGTTGTTGTTTACAAGCAATCTCGTGGTTGCAGAAGTCACACTGAATATGACTTGTCAAATGAATCAGACATTAAACGATTCAACAGTTTAGGGTTCCCTGCAAGCATCCTTGAAGAGGTTGCTCGTTGTGGTACTTCATCATTCTACACTAATATTGATGGTGCAAGAACTTTCGTCGTAGTATTTCAGAGCTTTGGAGGTTAACATGTGGGCTTTAATTTTAGTAACAGTTACTTGGGGATCAAACAATGCCCCTTCAATAACCCACATTGATGGGTTTAGAACTCAACAGGCTTGTGTGGAAGCTGTAAAGTTTTCGAAGGCTCGCTCAAAAATATCGGATGCGTGGTGTGTAGCAAAATGATTAATTTAGTCTATTTAGTAGTTTTTGTCATAGGTGCTAGTGGGGTTACTTCACAGAGCATCCCCCAAGCGAATATGAAACAGTGTCAAGCAAACGCTAAGATATTCAATACTGGTGCGAGGAATGCCATACCGAACGAGTGGTTAACTGGTAGAACACAGAAAGCTTACTGTATAGTTGGCGTTAAATAAATTTTTGGAGGTCTTAAATGACAGTAGGTAAGGTAATGACTTTTGGTGCACCTAAAGAGGCACCTGTAAAAGAAACGACAATGGACAGCATCGTGCTGGCTACAGAGGCACACAATGCCAACCGTACAACGACACCTATGGTGTCTAGCAACTCCCACTATGAGCAAGTACGGAACCAAGAAATCCTCCTAGCTCTGTCTGTGGATGGCTACGATAAGCTGGTACCTCCAACAGATATTGAATTGGGTTATGTTGCCAGTGTGTACGAAAATAAAGGGTACACTGACATTGATCGTATGACATCTAAGGATGTTGATGCTGTTGGTCGAAAGGAGCTTGAAGAGCTTAACAACCAGCTAAAGGTGTTCACCAAGAAGATGTCAGGTGTGGATACTCGTGGTGTCTTTGAGTTGATGGATGACTTATCTAACAGTGTTGGTGAAGTGGATCTTGAGGGTGTGTGGACTAAGGCTAAGAATGCCAAGCCTACGCTACTGGCACGTATCTTTGGTTTGTTTAACCCACAAGCTCGTAAGAAAAGTGTCATGAAGCAATTTGATGCACTAGCTCAAATGCTTGAGGCACGTGGTATTTCCCTTGAAAGTAAAATTGGTAAGATTGAAGATGATTTACGAGTTAAAGTAAAAGCATTAGAAAATAATATTAAAATGCTTGACGAAGCTTTTGGGTTATACTACAATGCTTTTATTCAGTTAAGAAAACAATTTATTCTGATCCGTCTTATGGAGTATAACTACCTTAAGCAGTTAGAGGTTTTCAAGGCTCAAAATCAAGACAGTCAAGATTTAATCATGAACAACAAGATTTTGGGTTACGAGAGAGTTGCAAGAGAGTTAACAACAAGACGTTTACTTCTCCATAAAACTCTGATACAATTACCTGTAACGTCAGATCAGAATGTTCGTTTGGTTGGTGTTAGTCGAAATCTGATTGCTGAAATTGACAACACTGTATTGGCTTCTATGCCAGTCATTCGAATGAACTTTGTTGGTATTAAGTCAGCTATTGATGCTGAACGTGCTTTCATTGTTACTACAGCAACAAGAAACCTTGAAGCTAACAGTAGTGCATTGCTTGCAAAAACCACTGGTGACTTGACTGTAAGAACCGAGCAAATGTATGGTCAAAATCGTCTAGAAGAAGCAAGACGTATGGACATGCTAGTAGATAGTGTGATAGACTTGAAGTCTAAAGCAAGAGAAGCTAAACTTTCTGCTCAAAAAGATATTGAAGAATCTCAGGAGATCCTGTATAATGCTACTGAGAAACTTAAAGCAACTTTAAATGACAATACGTGAGGTATTAAACATGAACCGCAAATTCAACAGCGTAACAAGCGAAGTGTTAGCACAGGTTGCTAAAGACAAAGATATACCACTTGAAAAAATGCCTACAGGTGGTTTGATCACCAGTGGTCACAAATTTGATCAGTTTGCTGAAAGTGTTGCTGAGGGTAAGGCTATTGGTGTTATTGATTCTGGCTCTCGTCCAATTGGTGTTGTTGATCGTTCCCTAACAGGTTATGATCCAGAGACTGGTGAGATTGAAGCGTTAGACTTTATTGGTGTTGTTGCTGGTGATAATGGGTCTGTAGGGTTTGTAACTAAAAAAAGCATTGCTTGGTACACTAAAGAACAAGCAGAATCTCTTGCAAAAGCACTTGCATTAGTTTAAATTAACCTGTATAATTTACACATACCCTACAGGATAATCTGTAGGGATCAAATGAAAGAAATCAAACTGAATTGGAGAATATCTCATGGCTTTAACTCAAGAACAGAAAGATCAATTCCTTGCTGAAACTGGAATGGATAGTGTACCTAACGGTGACTTAATCGTAGAAGGTGATCGTTTCAATCAACTGCAAGAAGAACTTAAAGAAGCAATCAGTGAAGGTAATCTCCCTTCTGATGTGAAATTGATTGGTCTTGTTGATCGTGTAATATTAGAAGTTACACCTATTGGTATGGTGCACCGTGACTTCCTTGCTGTGTTGACAACTGGTGATGCCGAAAAATCTTTAGGTTTGCTTGACACTAAGGGTGTTAACTGGTACACTAAAGAACAAGCAGATGGTATTCGTAAGCTAGTTAGCTTAACTTAATCTGTAAATAAACTCAATAACCCTACAGGGCGACCTGTAGGATCTCAAACTGAATTGGAGAAAATCAAATGAATTTCACTCAAGAACAAATCGAACACTTTAAGAAAAAATCTGGTATGGATCACGTGCCTAATGGTGAATTAGTAACCAGTGGTTATAAATTTGATGCCGTTAAAAACAGTATTGATCAGGGCGTTGAAGCTGGTGCATTTGCAGAAGGTTCTAAGCTTTTAGGTCTTGCTGACATGGTAATCACTGAAATCCGTAATGATGGTGTTTCTAACCTTGATTTTATTGCTGTAGTGTCTGAACCTTCTGGTGGTGTTTACTTAGTTGACCCTCAAGGTGTTTCACGTTACACTAAAGAGCAAGTTGACAGCCTACGTTCTTTGCTTGCAGTAGCATAAGCTTACACACAAACAGCCCTACAATTCCCTTGTAGGGTTTCACAAACCTTGGAGTTGATTGTAAATGATTAAATTGGCATTGGTTAAAGAAGAAGTAAAACCAGTAATCCTCGCATTGAACAAATGCACAAAATTCGTTGCTAAATTGTTTTGGGAATCAAAACATGATGTTGACGTACATGCACTAGCATTAAATAAGTCTGGTTCTATTGATGATGATGCTGGTCGTATCTTATCTTCTTACAACCCAGCTTGTGTACTCCAATCAGATGGCACAACAAACATTGTGCAAGGCACTAAAAAGCCATTCCAAAACCCTTTAGGCTACTTACGCCATGAAGGTGACAAGCGAAGTGGTTTGTCTCAGGGTGCAGATCCAGATGAGATCATTGTTATTGATCTTGAAAAAATCCCTAATGACATCGGATCAATTGCATTTGTAGTGTCTATTCACCCACCTTCAACAGCAACATTTGCTGAAATTAAAGATTGCCGTGTGGTAATTGAAGATGACAATGGCACTGTCTTGATTGATGGTAGCTTGACTTCTGAATTTGACCAATACAGTGTCGTTACGATTGGTGCTGTAGTCAATGAAGAAGGCACTTGGAAATTCTCTCCACGTGCTGTAGGTTATGATAAAGACTCTGATGGTACGCCAGCTTCTCTAAACACTGTTATCGCTGATAACAATAAATAATTATTGCATTTGGTATCTAGTAGTGATATACTAGGTACCTACAAACAAATCAATCCAAATTGGAGGACATAAAATGTCAAAATCAATCGAAAATGTACAAGAAATCAAAGCTGAATTAGAAAACCCTGCTAACGATGGTGTGTTGTTCACTGATGGTGTGGTTTTTGCTAGTGTCGTAGAA
Source organism: Circaetus cinereus (assembly GCA_034783755.1). Taxonomy (NCBI): domain Eukaryota; kingdom Metazoa; phylum Chordata; class Aves; order Accipitriformes; family Accipitridae; genus Circaetus; species Circaetus cinereus. The sequence goes on from JAXCMH010013631.1 coordinate 6,029, forward strand.
CAGGCAGAAGAACATGAAGGTAAAGTCATCGGTGTTGTAGGTCTATCTAAAGTTGATGAAGATGGATACTCTACACCAGTTGCTGTTGAAGAAATTCAAGATAATGTTTATCTATTAACTCAAGACGCTGACCACATTTCTTTGACTGTTGCTCAGGCTAAAGGCTTGCGTGATGCCTTAGACATCATCCTAGGTGCTAAATAATTATGGCAATTAAATTTGAACTTACAAAGGCTACAGAAGCCCTACAGCTTGAATTGGTGAAGCGTCAGGTTGACGCTATCATCCCTTGCCAAGTTAAAGTTGCAATGGACGTTTCGGGCTCATTTGATGATGAACACCGTGATGGGTACACACAAGACCTATTGAATCGCTTTGTGCCATTTGCACTGTTGTTTGACAAGGATGGTGTGATTGACTCTTATACGTTTGCATCTTACGCTGGTAAACTTCCTCTGATCACTGCTGACAATTATGCAAGCTATATTCGAAAAGAAGTTATCGGTTGTTATGGTTACAATGGTGCAACGTATTACGTTCCAGTCTTGCGTCTCATTGATCAAGAAGCATCACCACAGGACACTGTAGTTGAAGCACAGCCAGCACGTAAAGCAAGCTGGTTAGGTAAACTTGCTGGGCAAAAAGATCAACCAGCTGTTGAAGCTCATGTTATCAAGGGTGAAATTGAAAAAGAGCTTATCTTCTTTGTTACTGATGGTGAGTCATCTGACACAGAGGCTTCACTCGAATACATCCAGAAAATGAGCAAGAAGAATATTTTCTTTGTGTTCATCGGTGTTGGCACTAGCATTTCACTATTCCGTGATTGCTTTGCAGATACACCATCGTCTATCTACTTAGAGTTATCGAAATCTGAAATTCGTGACTTAAAAAACTGGACAGACGAGCAAATTTACGATAGACTACTTCAACCAAGTCTAATCAACTGGATGAATAAACCAGTTTAATATTAAGGTGCCTCTACTTGGGGCACTACAACCAAGAGGTCGTTATGAACGTAGAACGTTTACAAGAGTTGAAAAAGCTTCTCTCAAGCATCCCTGAAAGTCACTTTAACTTAGGTGTTTGGCTTGTTGGTTTTGATGGTGAGGGTAAACTAACCAAAGAAATACTAGGCGAGTGTGGTAGTTCTGGTTGTGCGGTTGGGTGGGCTTGCACACATAAACCATTTGTAGATCAAGGTTTGTCATATAAAGAAAGCAGTTTTGGTGGTTTCTACCCAGATTATATGGGGCATCACGGTATGTATGCTGTGATGAAGTTCTTTGGTATAGAGGAACACATTGCTATGACTCTTTTCCATACTGACCAGTATATGCACAAATTTTTAGGTCACACCGAAGATGGTGAAGAAATCTGGGACATCAAACCTACAGATGTTGCTGTTCGTATCCAGCTGTTACTTGACAACCCTGAGTTGTCATATGAAGATTTTCAGAAATTACTTGACAAGGTAGAATTAAATGATTGAATTTTTAACTAGCCTCCACTGGGGTGCACTGGCGAAGATCGTAGCGATTGATTTAAGCCTTGGTATTGACAATGCAATCGTAATTGCTATGGCTGTTATGATGCTCTCAGAAAGCTTACGAAACAAAGCGATTTTAGCTGGTACTGCTGGTGCTATCTTAGCACGTGTAGCACTATTATTTGTAGGTTTTTGGTTGATCACAATTCCATTCTTAAAGCTATTTGCAGGGGCTTACCTGTTGTACTTAGCTTGGACTATGGTGCAAGGTGAAGATGAAGAAACTCACAACATCAAGCAGTCAACGTCATTCTGGGGTGCTGTTTGGGTGATTACTGTAAGTGACCTGATGTTCAGCCTTGATAATGTCGTAGCCCTTGTAGGTGCCTCTGATGGTACTGGCGATCATGCCTTCGGTTACACTGTGTTTGGTATCTTGGTTTCTATTCCAATTATCATTTTTGCCTCTAAATACCTTGTGAAGTTACTTGATAAATTCCCTATCTTGGTTAACTTAGGTGCTGGTCTGATTGCCTACGTTGGTGTTGAAATGATGATCAAAGAAAACTGGGTTCGTGTCGGAGAGATCTTATCTAACCACACAGTAGGTCTTGCAGTATCCTTAGCAGTGGCTGGTATAGTTGCCCTGTACAGCCCTCTTAAAGGATGGTATCATAAGCGTAAGACAGCTTAAAAATCAAATAAGGGCACTCTAGGGTGCTCTTTTCATTCCTGTAAGGAGATAACTGTGACTGATAACTACCTACGATATGACGGTTCAAATGAGCCTGTAGCGCAAACTATATCAGGTGATCTGTACCTTGTCATTAATGTAAGATCAGAATACTTTGGATTTACCATTGAAGAGGTTGACAGAACATACCTCAATGAGGGTGACTCTCAGGTGCTATGGATTAAGGATAATTTGACTGGTCTGTGGTTTAAAGAGTCAGAGCTTGAAGAGACCTTCTTGGGTAGTATGGATGAAGATAACATGCAAACCCTTGAAGAGGCTATGCTTGAGGAATCTAAGTTTAAATACGACCCTAGAGATCCGAACAATGAAGGTGATGGAATTCCAGATCTTTAAAAATAATTTAAAATAATTGTTGACACCAGCTTCGGTTGGTGCAATAATACTACTCATAGACAAGGCAACTAACAATCTAAGGTGATTGAAATGACTAACAACTCTCTTACTAAAAACGTTATCGAAAGTGCTATTAAGGCAACTAAAGGTCAATTCTTTACTGTAATTTTCCGTAAGAAAGATGGTAAAATGCGTAAAATGAACTGCCGTTTAGGTGTTAAAAAACACTTACGTTCAGGTGCTTCTTCTACGACATCACACATGTCAAACTACATCACTGTATTTGATATGGTTGCTCGTGAATACCGCACGATTAACTTGGACACTATCAAAGAATTTCGTGGCAACGGTACTGTACTGAAAGTCGCTTAAATCTTAAATTTTAACTCAACTAAACCAAAAGGAGACATTAATGTCTGGTCAAGAAACTAAAAAAGCACTCACGATTGTAGATAAATCAACTCGTGGTCTTTCACAAGCAGTAGCATCTATGAAGGAAATCTTCCCACAAGTAGAGCAAGCCTCTAAGATCTTAACGACACTTGCAGGGGATATTGAATTTAAACAAGATGCCTTGGAAAACCTCGAAACAGCTTATGCAAACAAAGTACGTGCTTTAGATGCTGAGTTAGACTTACAGGTGAAGGAAAATAAACGTAAAGTTTTGAACACTCTCCTTTCAGAATTCAAACTTGCAGAAATTTCTTTGGAAGACCTTGTAGATCTTCGTAAAGACTTTGAATACGCTCAACGTGAAATCACTAAAGAAATTAACGAAGCTGTTAACACTGCAATTGCACGTGAAAAGCAAATTGCCGATTCTGAATTGAAAGCAACCATTTCAAATCATCAAGTTGAAATTGCAACTTACAAAGCGCAAGCTGATGCAAAAGACAACCAAATTGCTGTTCTTACAGGTCAAGTTGCTGATTTACGTGATCAAATTGACAAAGACCGTGATGCTCATGTTCGTGTTGCAGAAGCACGTTCAAATGAAACTACCAATGTCAATGTTGGTAAGTAATCCACACTAAAGGGAAGGGCGAAAGCCCTTTTCTTGTTTTTGGAGTGTAAAAATGGAAAAGATGTCGTACAATACATTTAAAGAGCCACCTCCATATGGTGTTGAAGTGATGTGCTCTATAAAACTTCTTGATGGATTCAGAGTACACTTAAGATTAACCTACTATGACGATGGTTCTGATATGTATAATCGAGAGGTTTATGCTACAGACTGCCTTGGAGACAAGGTGCTATTAGGTCACGTAGAGTGTTGGAGATTCTTGACAGAGAAGGAGAAGCGCAATGGCTAAGAAGGAATGGCGTTTTAAGCCCCTAAAGACTGGTGAGTGTAGTTTTTAATTACTCAAATTACCATGCTGGGCAACACCTAAAATTGATGGTATCAATGGGCTAAAAATTTTATCAGCTGGCGAATTGTCGATGATCTTTCAGAGGAAGATGCAGAAAAAGTTGAAAATATGCTTGCAAAGCTAAAAGGTTAGTGCTAACATAGTATCTACTTTAAGGTGGATAGATTATGTTAAACTTTACTGACTTATTAGTTATCACTGGCTTAATGCTGTTAGGTTTCATTTTTGGCTACCTTACAGCACACAAAAAATTTGATGGGAGACCTCAGAACATGTCTGAGTCTTTCAAAGTCCTACAGGGCATTAAACTAGCCGACAGATTGCTTATGGCATCTTTGGTGGCTTATCTAATCGTATACATTTCGAGGGATTACCTATGAAAACTTCTTTAACTACTGAATTGTACATGAAAGGTGTTGAGGCAACATCTTTACCATTGTCATGCACAGCCTTCTTAGGTCTAGCCTCTGACTTCCTTGCTAAGGTATACTCATCATTTGATGCAATCATTGAAAAAGCTGGAATTCAGACTAAAACACCCTTCGATGTTGAGTTTAAAGAAACTATGATTTGTGCACTTGCATACCAAGCTAAAATTGGTCTGGCAACAGTCCAGTATGTGCTAGGTTTTGGTGAGAAGAATGAAGTCTTAAATGCCATTGATGATATGGAAGACTATGTGAAGAGTCGTACCACAAATCCAGAAGTCTACCTTGTACTTAATAAGGTAATTCCTGAAATGCGTAAAGACTTCTTGGAAATGGTAAAAGATCGTGAAGTAATATTACAATTCGAGGCTGATCATTTCTCTGATGATGTTGAGAAACAGGTTATTAAGGCTTTGAAAGATATGGACGTTGATGCGCTGAACCTGAAACGTGGTGAAAGCTACACAGAACAGGTTGGTGAGACTAGCCAAGGTAAAATCATGCGTACAGCCATTCGATTACCCTTCGAGGTTGGCTCCCCAGTGATCTCTGGATCTGTCCGTGGGAATGTTGTAGGTTACGTGCTTGATGAGTTGATTAACGGAATTACAGACAAGACAACAGTCGTAATTGAGTGCCTTGGTGATACTGGTGGGTTGCCTGAGTTTGAGTTGAAAGACCCTGAAAACTTCTCGCACCCTAATAAGATTCACAGCGGTATGAAGTACGTTCAGGTGCTGGTATCAGAAACTAAACAATATTTAATGTAACAACTTTAGACAGCACTTGACTTAGGTTAGGTGCTGTTTTATTATGTCTGAAATAAGGTAAGGAGATACTCATGGCTTATGGTGTCTGGAAGTTTATTGGAGCAGTAATGCTCATTTGTGTCATTGTTGCCTTCTTTGGTGACATGTCGATATTTAACTGAGGTTTTTATGTCTGAAATATATTTTACGAGTGACTTACACTTTGATCACAGCACGATCTTAACTTTCTGTGATAGACCTGTCGGTGAACTCACAAATGAAGAGTGGTTGATGGAGCAGATTGCTCAACTCCCTAAAGGTTCAACTTTATGGCACCTAGGTGATTTGTGTTTTGCGAAGTCTAAGCTATTACATGATCGTCTTGTTGATATTCTTAAATTTATCATCGTAGACTGTGGCATCAATCTCAACATTATCCTTGGGAATCACGACAGACGTAGAGCCATTCAGAAAGCCCTTGTAGAGATTCAGGAGAAGCATGGTTGTGGTCAAGGCACAATGGTATTGGATTACTATGAAGTATCTGAGAAGGAGTTAAAACACCACTTGGGTGATAGCTATCAGGAAGATCTTGGAATCACTGCAAAGAAACTCGTTCTGTTCCATTTTCCAATTCAAATTTGGAACCAATATCAAAGAGGTTCTATCCATTTCCACGGTCACAGTCATGGTGATCTTGAAGGTGAACAGATCCACAACCGTATTGATGTTGGGATTGACAGCCTAGGTAAAATTATGACTCTAAAAGAAGTTATAGAAACACTTGTATTTAGAAATAAATCTGCTACAATGTACCCAAAGCACCATTAAGCATGTAAACAGGAGAAACCTCATGCACCACACAGAAGCAGTACATCACACAGCAAACTACCCACACTTCTTCATTGGGTTGGCAATACTAATCATACTGGCTATTGTATTTGTAGCTTTCATCGTAGACTGGCTAGAAGGTGAAGAAATTGAGTAATCTGATAAATCGTAAGGCTGTCATTGGTGCAATTTCTCTGTTTGTTATTAAGTATGCTCCACAAGTATTTCACGAGAACCTTTGGGGGTCTAATGAAGACCTCCTTGAAACTCGTGGTCGTGTGGTGGATGCTGAGGGTAACACCGTAGCTTTACCCCTAAAGAAGGTTTTCAATTACCTTGAAAATGGTGCTGGATCTGACATCCCAATGAGTGCTCAGGTTCGTGCGATTGAAAAAATCAATGGCTCAATGTTACATGTTACAAACACACCACATGGTATCTTGTATGGAACCACTGGTAATGCTGTACTTGGTAATGCAGAGACTGATAATGAGTTTCTTAATCGTGGTCGTGAATTATTTAATAAAGTAATTGACAAACACTTCTTTAAGATTGTACACTGTGGTTCTACATTTATTTTCGAGGTAGTAGACAATGAAAATGATCCTCACATCATTAACGATGAAAATGGCTTGTATTTGCTTGGTATTAGAGACCCTAATGGCGTACTTGTAGACCATGTTAAAGTCGCTCGATATGCTTACCTAAACAATATATATAAGGGTGATTTCATTTTGAAATGCCCTAAGTGTATTGAAGGTAGTTTAGGTGAGATTTTACATCTTGCTAGAATAGTCGAGCATGAAGGTTTTATGGTTCAGTTGAAGGGATCTACAGAGTTTGTATTCAAACTTAAAAGCCCTTACTATTTGAACAAGAAACGTGCTCAACGTATTAGAGCAAGTAAACTATTTGCACAAAATTGGCGTGAATTCTTTGATGATGACTATTATGCAACCATTGATGTCATTCACTGTAAATTCACAGAGGAAGATTGGAATCTGTTAGAAGAATCAGATCGGGCTAAAGCTTTCGAAGATGCTTACAGAGAACTTTTAGGTAATAACTGATGAAAAAATTAATCATTATCCGTGGTGCCTCTGGTAGTGGCAAAAGCACATTTGCAAAAACTATTGCCAGTACATTCAAGGATGCTGGTGTCAGAGTGATTGTTGTTGAAGCAGATGACTATTTCTACAATGAATCTGGTGAATATAACTTCGATCCTAAACAGTTACAAGATGCTCATAATTGGTGTCAAGACAGAGCAGAGACAGCAATGATGGGTGGTATTGATGTAATAATTGTAAGCAATACTAATACGTCTTGTTGGGAGTATGAGCCATACATAGAGATGGCTAAGGAGTTTTGTTACAGTGTAGACTGCATTGTCAAAGAAAATCTTCATGGTGGTGAAAGTGTGCACCATGTAGGTCAAGCAGTCGTAGAAAAGCAACGTGACAGAATTCGAAAAAGCCTAAAGTTATAGGTGACTTATGAAAAACCGTACAGTTTCGCTTGACAGAGATCTTGTAGATGTTCTACAATCTAAAAAAGGTGAAGGGACGACTTGGAATGAATACTTGTCGTCTCTCCTAGGGTACAGCTCTTTTGCTGAATTCAAAAAATTTAACTCGACTAAAATAGTCAATGAAAATCAATTAGAGATCGACTTGGGAGATCAAAGTGAAAAAGTTTAATATTGCCTACAACATTAATGGTGTTGAAGTACAGGAGTCACTTACAGACAGCCTATTCACTTTTATGGATGGCTCAATTCGTGTTAAATTATCCCCTGAGATATTTCGTGGTGCATTTTCTTGCGAATACGCTCAAGATTTTAAAATCAGTGCATACATTACAGGTCTTGACGACTTAATGGTCGTGTCTCAAATTGTAGACATATTGAAACGTAACACACGTGTCACACCAACATTCACCTTACAGATCACCTCACCAGCATACGCTCGTTATGATCGTGTCATGTTAGATGAAAAGAATGATGGTTTTGGTCTATTGTCATTCGTCAAGTTTATTGTTGCCACTGGTGTTGATGCTGTTGAGCTATATGACCCCCACAGCGACATGTTCCAGAGACTTTTAGAAGCACATGACCTGAAAGTTGGTGTTGTGCACCAGAAAGTCCTTTTCAATATCACTACAGATGGGAAGCATGACTACATTCGTGTGTACCCTGACAAGGGCTCTCTAAACAAACAGTTTGGTAGTGGTTATGCACCTGTGGTATTCCATAAACACCGTAACCCAGAGACTAGCCGTATTACTGCCATTGAGTGTGTAGAGGGGCGAGGTATCTTAAGCTCAGAACAAGATGCACCTTTCATCATCATAGATGACATTTGTGAGGGTGGAGGTACATTCTTAGGGGTTGCTAAGGAGTTCTGGAAGCTATCTCACAGTGCAAATGAATTAGAATTGTACATTACTCATGGTCTAATGACTAAAACATCAATTCCAGACCTATTTAATACTGGAATGTTCTCTAAAATCTATGTGTGCATCATGAAGGAATCGACTTATGATGCAATCCCAGAGGTATTTAAAGGGCGTATTGTGGTGAAACACCTTGTAGAAGGTCTGTAATTTAACTTTATGGAGGCGAAAGCCTCCTTTTTTATTGCCTGAAAGCCTTATTTTTCAAGCTATATTGGGTTTATTTTAAAAAATTCAATAAATATTCAAAAAATAGTTTGACAGGTGCTTAAGATTTGTTTAATATATACCACATAGAGAGCAGAAATGATCTCTGAGAGCTGTTAGACATGAGTCTAATAAGCACAAGCCAGCAACTTTACTTATTAAACTAAATCAAAACCAAAAGGAGAAGACTCATGTCTTTAGATCAACAAGAACTTGCTCAGTTAGCGACCTTAATTGGTGATGAAATTGCTCATCACGATGAGGTTAAAGATGCTGAACGTCTCGAACGTATTGCAAAAAGACGCTCTGCAAAGCGTTTACGTCGAGTTATTTTAGTCATGGTAGTGCTTTTTGCATGTGGCACTACTCACTGGATCGTTCAATCAAATGAAGTTCAATGGTTAGCTCAATCCTTCGAGTTAATTTTGGCGGCTTTTTTTGAAGGACTTTTCGGTACTGTACGAGAATAATTCTTTACTATTGCAATTTAGGGTGATATAATGCACCTTAAGTTGTAATAAATAAGGGATTTGCCCCTTTGGAGACCGACATGACAATACATGGTCATGATGTTTTACATGCACTAATGATTATTTCAGCCCAGACTTTAGGATTAGCAGTAAGTTATTTCCTGACAGAGTGG
>JAXCMH010016728.1:0-14884 GCA_034783755.1 Circaetus cinereus
GTTCGTTTGTTCAACGATTAACAGTCCTACGTGATCTGAGTTCAGACCGGAGCAATCCAGGTCGGTTTCTATCTATGTTACACTTTCTCCAGTACGAAAGGACCGAGAAAGTAAGGCCAATACCACAAGCACGCCTTCTCCCTAAATAGTGCCCTCAACTAAACTATAAAAGGAACCCACATACCCCCAAGCCCCAGAAAAGGGCCGCTAGCGTGGCAGAGCCAGGTAAATGCAAAAGGCTTAAGCCCTTTATCCAGAGGTTCAAGTCCTCTCCCTAGCCCTACCCCAAATGCCCAAACCCTCTACCCTAACTTACCTTATCATAACCCTATCCTATGTAATCCCAATTCTAATTGCAGTAGCCTTCCTCACATTAGTTGAACGAAAAGTATTAAGCTACATACAAGCCCGAAAAGGACCAAACATTGTAGGTCCCTTTGGCCTACTACAACCTGTAGCTGACGGCGTAAAACTATTCATCAAAGAGCCCATCCGTCCATCCACCTCCTCCCCCCTCCTCTTCACTCTAACACCTATACTAGCCCTCCTCCTAGCACTAACTATTTGAATCCCCCTTCCCCTCCCATTCTCCCTTGCTGACCTAAACCTCGGACTACTTTTCCTACTAGCCATATCAAGTCTAGCAGTATACTCAATCCTATGATCTGGATGAGCCTCAAACTCAAAATACGCACTAATTGGAGCTCTCCGAGCAGTAGCCCAAACCATCTCCTATGAAGTTACACTAGCTATCATCCTCCTATCCGTAATCTTACTAAGTGGTAATTACACTTTACACACACTCACCACTACCCAAGAACCCCTCTACCTCATCTTCTCCTCCTGACCCCTTGCAATGATATGATACATCTCTACCTTAGCTGAAACAAACCGAGCCCCCTTCGACCTAACAGAAGGGGAATCTGAACTAGTATCCGGCTTCAACGTAGAATATGCCGCAGGACCATTCGCCCTATTCTTTCTAGCTGAATATGCAAACATTATACTAATAAACACACTAACCACAATTCTATTCCTAAACCCCAGCTCACTAAATCTTCCCCCACAACTATTTACAATAACTCTAGCAACAAAAATCCTCCTCCTATCCTCTGGATTCTTATGAATCCGAGCTTCCTACCCCCGCTTCCGCTATGACCAACTCATACACCTTCTCTGGAAAAGCTTCTTACCCCTAACACTAGCACTATGCCTTTGGCACATCAGTATACCAATCTCCTACGCAGGTATACCTCCCTGCTTAAGGAAATGTGCCTGAATACAAAGGGTCACTATGATAAAGTGAATATAGAGGTACACTAACCCTCTCATTTCCTATAAATCTCTTATTAAACCTTAGAAAAGTAGGAATCGAACCTACACAGAAGAGATCAAAACTCCCCATACTTCCTTTATATTATTTCCTAGCATGGTCAGCTAACAAAGCTATCGGGCCCATACCCCGAAAATGATGGTTCGACCCCTTCCCCTGCTAATGAACCCCCACACAAAACTAATCTCCTCCCTAAGCCTAATCCTAGGCACAACCATTACAATCTCAAGTACTCATTGAATAATAGCTTGAACCGGACTAGAACTTAACACTCTCGCTATCATTCCATTCATCTCAAAATCCCACCACCCCCGAGCCATCGAAGCTGCAATCAAATACTTTCTAGTTCAAGCAACAGCCTCCACACTCCTCCTATTCTCAAGCATAACAAACGCATGATCCACTGGCCAATGGGACATCACCCAATTAACCCATCCTACCTCCTCCCTACTACTAACAGTAGCAGTCGCAATAAAACTTGGACTAGTGCCATTCCATTTTTGATTCCCAGAAGCACTTCAAGGCTCACCCCTAACCACCGCCTTACTCCTGTCAACACTAATAAAATTTCCCCCAACCACTCTCCTCCTCCTAACTTCCCATTCACTTAACCCAACACTACTAACCATCCTAGCTATCACTTCTGTAGCCTTCGGAGGATGAATAGGCCTAAACCAAACACAACTACGAAAAGTCCTAGCCTTCTCATCAATCGCACATCTAGGATGAATAACCGCAGTAATTATATACAACCCCAAACTTGCCCTGCTAACCTTCTATCTATATACCCTAATAACTACCACTGTATTCCTCTCCCTCAACTTAATCAAAACCCTAAAACTAACAACACTAATAACATCATGAACAAAATCCCCTACACTAAACGCAACCCTTATACTAGTCCTACTTTCCCTAGCAGGACTCCCCCCACTCACAGGCTTCCTACCCAAATGACTTATCATCTATGAACTAACCAAACAAGAGATAACTACAACAGCTACAATCCTCGCTACCCTCTCCCTCCTAGGACTGTTCTTCTACCTACGTCTCGCATACCACTCAACAATCACTATACCCCCAAACTCCACAAACCATATAAAACACTGGCACTTCACCAAACCAACAAACACCACAATCGCCATCCTCATCACCTTATCCACACTAACTCTACCACTCTCCCCCCTAATTCTAACTGCCATCTAGAAACTTAGGATAACTGCCACAAACCGAAGGCCTTCAAAGCCTTAAATAAGAGTTAAACCCTCTTAGTTTCTGCTAAGACCCGCAGGACACTATCCCACATCCCCTGAATGCAACTCAGATGCTTTCATTAAGCTAGGGCCTCTTACCTAGATAGATGGGCCTTGATCCCATAAAACCCTAGTTAACAGCTAGGTGCTCCAGCCAGCGAGCTTCTACCTAACAGACCCCGGCACATCCTTAATGCGCATCAATGAGCTTGCAACTCAACATGAACTTCACCACAGGGTCGATAAGAAGAGGAATTAAACCCCTGTAAAAAGGACTACAGCCTAACGCTTAAACACTCAGCCATCTTACCTGTGACATTTATCAACCGATGAATATTCTCAACCAACCACAAAGACATTGGCACCCTATACTTAATCTTTGGGGCTTGAGCCGGTATAGTCGGCACCGCCCTTAGCCTACTCATCCGCGCAGAACTTGGCCAACCGGGCACACTTCTAGGTGATGATCAAATCTACAACGTAATCGTCACCGCACATGCCTTCGTAATAATCTTCTTTATAGTCATACCAATTATAATCGGAGGATTTGGAAATTGACTCGTCCCCCTCATAATTGGCGCCCCCGACATAGCCTTCCCACGCATAAACAACATAAGCTTCTGACTACTGCCCCCATCTTTTCTCCTCCTACTAGCCTCCTCAACAGTAGAAGCAGGAGCTGGCACCGGATGAACCGTTTACCCCCCATTAGCCGGCAACATAGCCCACGCTGGAGCCTCAGTAGACCTAGCTATCTTCTCCCTACACCTAGCCGGAGTCTCATCCATCCTAGGAGCTATCAATTTTATCACAACCGCTATCAACATAAAACCCCCAGCCCTCTCTCAATACCAAACACCCCTCTTCGTATGATCTGTTCTCATCACCGCTGTCCTACTACTACTCTCACTCCCAGTCCTAGCTGCCGGCATTACCATACTACTCACAGACCGAAACCTCAACACAACATTCTTCGACCCTGCCGGTGGAGGTGACCCCATCCTATACCAACATCTCTTCTGATTCTTCGGACATCCTGAAGTCTACATCCTAATTCTACCAGGCTTCGGAATTATCTCCCATGTAGTAACATACTACGCCGGCAAAAAAGAACCCTTCGGTTACATAGGAATAGTATGGGCCATATTATCAATCGGATTCCTAGGCTTCATCGTATGAGCCCATCACATATTTACAGTCGGAATAGACGTAGACACCCGAGCATACTTCACATCTGCCACTATAATCATCGCCATCCCAACTGGCATTAAAGTCTTTAGCTGACTAGCAACACTTCACGGAGGAACCATCAAATGAGACCCCCCAATACTATGAGCCCTAGGCTTCATCTTCCTATTCACTATTGGAGGGTTAACAGGAATCGTCCTAGCAAATTCCTCACTCGACATCGCCCTACACGACACATATTACGTAGTCGCCCACTTCCACTACGTACTTTCAATAGGAGCTGTCTTTGCCATTCTAGCAGGATTCACCCACTGATTCCCCCTGCTAACAGGATTCACCCTACATCCTACATGATCCAAAGCCCATTTCGGAGTCATATTCACAGGAGTAAACTTAACCTTTTTCCCCCAACACTTCCTAGGTCTCGCCGGGATACCTCGACGATACTCGGACTACCCAGATGCCTACACCCTATGAAATACTATATCCTCTATCGGCTCACTCATCTCAATAACAGCCGTAATCATACTTATATTCATCATCTGAGAAGCCTTCGCCTCAAAGCGAAAAGTTCTACAACCAGAATTAACCACGACTAACGTTGAATGAATCCACGGCTGCCCACCCCCATACCATACCTTCGAAGAACCAGCATTCGTTCAAGTACAAGAAAGGAAGGAATCGAACCCCCGTACACTGGTTTCAAGCCAGCCGCATCTAACCATCTATGCTTCTTTCTCCCCTGGGATGTTAGTAAAACAATTACATAGCCTTGTCAAGACTAGATTACAGGTGAAACCCCCGTACATCCCACCATGGCCAACCACTCCCAATTCGGTTTCCAAGACGCCTCATCCCCCATCATAGAAGAACTCGTTGAGTTCCACGACCATGCCCTAATAGTCGCACTAGCAATCTGTAGCCTAGTCCTATACATCCTAACACTAATATTAATAGAAAAACTATCCTCAAATACCGTAGACGCCCAAGAAATCGAACTAATCTGAACAATCCTACCAGCAATCGTCCTTATCATACTAGCCCTTCCATCCCTACAAATCCTATACATAATAGATGAAATTAACGAGCCAGACCTTACACTCAAAGCCATCGGCCACCAATGATACTGAACCTATGAATACACAGATTTCAAAGACCTAACATTCGACTCCTACATAATTCCAACAACAGACCTCCTACCAGGACACTTCCGACTATTAGAAGTTGACCACCGAGTAATCATCCCAATAGAATCTCCCATTCGCATTATCATCACTGCCAATGACGTCCTCCACGCCTGAGCAGTTCCCGCACTAGGCGTAAAAACCGACGCAATCCCAGGACGACTAAACCAAACATCATTCATTACCACTCGACCCGGAATCTTCTACGGCCAATGCTCAGAAATCTGCGGAGCCAACCACAGCTACATACCAATCGTAGTAGAATCAACCCCCCTAACCCACTTCGAACACTGATCCTCACTCATATCTTCCTAATCATTAAGAAGCTATGCAACAGCACTAGCCTTTTAAGCTAGAGAAAGAGGACCACTCACCCCTCCTTAATGACATGCCACAACTTAATCCAAATCCATGATTCCACATCATACTACTATCATGATTAACCTTTACACTAATTATCCAGCCCAAACTCTTATCCTTTACCTCCACTAACACTCCATCCAATAAACCCATCACAATTACCCATACCCCCTCCTGAAACTGACCATGAACCTAAGCTTCTTCGATCAATTCGCTAGCCCCCAACTCTTAGGCATCCCACTCATCCTACTATCAATAACATTTCCCACTTTAATATTCCCCTCCCCCACCAACCGATGAATCACTAACCGCCTCTCCACCCTCCAACTATGATTCATCCACCTAACCACAAAACAGTTAATACTACCCCTAAACAAAAAAGGCCATAAATGAGCCCTAATTTTAACATCACTAATAATACTGCTGCTTACAATTAACCTACTAGGGCTCCTACCATATACATTTACCCCAACCACCCAATTATCAATAAACATAGCCCTCGCCTTCCCCCTCTGACTAGCCACCCTCCTTACAGGTTTACGAAACCAGCCCACAACATCCCTAGGCCACCTCCTACCTGAAGGAACCCCTACCCCCCTAATTCCAGCCCTAATCTTAATCGAAACCACCAGCCTATTCATCCGCCCCCTAGCCCTAGGAGTCCGCCTCACAGCAAACCTAACAGCAGGGCACTTACTAATCCAACTTATTTCCACTGCCACCATCACACTTCTACCAATCCTCCCAACAGTGTCCACCCTAACCTCACTAATCCTGCTACTCCTTACTATCCTAGAAATCGCAGTAGCTATAATCCAAGCCTACGTCTTCGTCCTACTCCTAAGCCTATATCTACAAGAAAACATCTAATGGCCCACCAAGCACACTCCTACCACATAGTAGATCCCAGCCCCTGACCCATCTTTGGCGCAGCCGCCGCTCTACTCACCACTTCAGGACTTATCATATGATTCCACTACAACTCCTCCCAACTCCTATCCCTAGGCATACTCTCCATAATTTTAGTCATACTACAATGATGACGAGACATCGTACGAGAGAGCACATTCCAAGGACATCACACTCTTACCGTCCAAAAAGGCCTACGATATGGAATAATCCTATTCATTACATCCGAAGCATTTTTCTTCCTAGGCTTCTTCTGAGCATTCTTCCACTCCAGCCTGGCTCCCACTCCAGAACTAGGCGGACAATGACCCCCAACAGGAATCAACCCCCTCAACCCCCTAGAAGTACCCCTACTAAACACAGCAATCCTCCTTGCCTCAGGCGTCACCGTAACATGAACACATCACAGCATCATAGAAAGCAATCGAAAACAAGCAATCCATGCACTTACCCTCACCATCCTCCTAGGCTTCTACTTCACAACCCTCCAAGCAATAGAATACTACGAAGCCCCATTCTCAATCGCCGATGGGGTATACGGCTCAACCTTCTTCGTTGCCACAGGCTTCCACGGATTACACGTAATCATTGGATCCTCCTTCCTACTCGTCTGCCTCCTACGCCTAATTAACTTCCACTTCACAACCAACCACCACTTCGGATTCGAAGCAGCCGCCTGATACTGACACTTCGTAGACGTCATCTGACTATTCCTCTACATAACCATTTACTGATGAGGATCATGCTCTTCTAGTATACTAATTACAATTGACTTCCAATCTATAAAATCTGGTGCAACCCCAGAGAAGAGCAATAAACATAATCACTTTCATACTCACACTATCACTCACCCTAAGCACCGCCCTAATCACACTAAACCTATGACTCGCCCAAATAAATCCCGACTCAGAAAAACTATCACCATACGAATGCGGCTTCGACCCACTAGGATCCGCCCGACTACCATTCTCCATCCGATTCTTTCTCAGTAGCCATCCTATTCTTACTATTTGACCTAGAAATCGCACTCTTACTACCACTACCCTGAGCCACCCAACTACAATCACCCATCACCACCCTAATTTGAGCTTCCACCATTATCTCCCTTCTCACACTAGGATTAATCTACGAATGAATCCAAGGAGGCCTAGAATGAGCCGAATAACCAAGAAAGGTAGTCTAACCAAGACAGTTGATTTCGACTCAACAAATCATAGATCACCACTATGCCTCTCTCCATGTCACTCCTACATCTAAGCTTCTACTCCTCATTCACTCTAAGCTGCCTAGGACTGGCCTTCCATCGGACTCATCTAATCTCTGCCCTACTATGTTTAGAAAGCATAATACTCTCCATATATATCGCCCTATCAATATGACCCATCGAGACTCAAACCACATCCACCACTCTAACCCCAGTGTTCATACTAGCATTCTCAGCCTGTGAAGCAGGCACCGGCCTAGCCATACTAGTCGCCTCCACACGAACCCACGGATCCGATCATCTACATAATCTAAACCTCCTACAATGCTAAAAATCCTCCTACCCACAATTATACTCCTCCCTACCACCCTCCTATCTCCCCAAAAACTCCTATGAACTAACACCACCACCCACAGCCTCTTAATCGCCACCATCAGCCTCCACTGATTACTCCCCTCATACCACCCCCACAAAAACCTCTCCACATGAATAAGCACCGACCAAATCTCATCCCCTCTACTAGTACTATCTTGCTGACTACTCCCACTCATAATTCTAGCAAGCCAGAACCACCTACAACATGAACCACCAACCCGCAAACGGATATTCATCGCTACTCTAACCACAGTCCAACCCCTTCTTCTCCTAGCATTCTCAGCCACCGAACTAATACTATTCTACATCACATTCGAAGCAACCTTAATCCCTACCCTAATCCTAATCACACGCTGAGGAAGCCAACCAGAACGCCTAAGCGCAGGTATCTACCTACTATTCTACACCCTCATCAGCTCACTACCCCTACTAGTTACCATCCTACACCTCCACACACATATCGGCACCCTACACCTTACAATCCTCAAACTATCTCACCCAACATTTATCAACTCATGAACCAGCCTCCTACTAAGCCTAGCACTACTAATAGCATTCATAGTAAAAGCCCCACTCTATGGCCTCCACCTATGACTACCCAAAGCCCATGTAGAAGCCCCAATCGCAGGATCCATACTACTTGCAGCCCTACTCCTAAAACTAGGAGGCTATGGCATTATACGCTTAACCCTCCTAACTGGCCCGCTCTCCCCACACTTACATTATCCCTTCCTAACACTAGCCCTATGAGGAGCACTAATAACTAGCTCAATCTGCCTACGCCAGACCGACCTAAAATCTCTCATTGCCTACTCCTCCGTAAGCCACATAGGCCTAGTTATCGCCGCATGTATCCTACAAACTCACTGGTCATTCTCAGGAGCAATAATCCTAATAATTTCACATGGCCTCACCTCCTCAATACTATTCTGCCTAGCAAACACAACCTACGAACGCACCCATAGTCGAATCCTCCTCCTAACACGAGGCCTACAACCCCTCATACCACTCATAGCCATCTGATGACTACTAGCTAACCTCACAAACATAGCCTTACCACCAACCACAAACCTAATAGCCGAACTGACCATCATAATCACATTATTCAATTGATCTACCCCTACTATCATCTTAACAGGAACCGCAACTCTACTAACCGCCTCCTACACTCTATATATACTACTATCAACTCAACGAGGCACACTACCAACCCACATCACCTCCCTACAAAACTCAAATACACGAGAACACCTCCTAATAACCCTCCATATCATCCCATTACTACTCCTAATCCTCAAACCAGAAATAATCTCAGGAATACCCTTATGCAAGTATAGTTTTAACCCAAACATTAGACTGTGATTCTAAAAATAGAAGTTAAACCCTTCTTACCTGCCGAGGGGAAGTTGAACCAGCAAGAACTGCTAATTCCTGCATCTGAGCCTAAAATCTCAGTCCCCTTAACTTTTAAAGGATAACAGCAATCCACTGGTCTTAGGAACCACCCATCTTGGTGCAAGTCCAAGTAAAAGTAATGGAAACAACACTACTCATTAACACCTCCATGCTCCTCACACTATCAATCATCCTAACACCAATTCTCCTCCCCTTACTCCCAACCACCCCCCTAGCCTCTCCAACCACTATCACACGCACCATCAAAACTGCATTCCTAATCAGCCTAGTCCCAATATCCCTTTTTATGTACTCAGGGTCAGAAAGCATCATCTCCCACTGAGAATGAAAATTCATCACAAACTTCAAAATCCCCCTCAGCTTCAAAATCGACCAGTACTCTATAATATTCTTCCCCATTGCACTATTCGTAACATGATCAATCCTACAATTCGCCTCATGATATATAGCATCAGAGCCACACATCATAAAATTCTTCTCCTTCCTTCTAATATTTCTAATCGCCATACTCACTCTAACAATCGCTAACAACTTATTTCTCCTATTCATCGGCTGAGAAGGAGTCGGCATCATATCCTTCCTACTAATTGGCTGATGACAAGGACGCACAGAGGCCAATACCGCTGCACTCCAAGCCGTACTTTATAACCGAATCGGAGACATCGGCCTAATTCTAAGCATAGCATACCTAGCTTCCACAACAAACACCTGAGAAATCCAACAAACTATCTCCCCCAACCAAACTCCAATCCTCCCACTCCTAGGCCTTATCCTCGCAGCCACAGGAAAATCCGCCCAATTTGGTCTTCACCCATGACTCCCCGCCGCTATAGAAGGCCCAACTCCAGTTTCAGCCCTACTCCACTCCAGCACTATAGTAGTAGCCGGAATCTTCCTACTAATCCGCACCCACCCACTACTTGCTACCAACCAAACCGCCCTCACCCTATGCCTATGCCTAGGAGCCTTATCCACACTATTTGCCGCTACCTGTGCCCTAACACAAAACGACATCAAAAAAATTATTGCCTTCTCCACATCCAGTCAACTCGGCCTGATAATAGTTACCATCGGATTAAACCTCCCCCAATTAGCCTTTTTCCACATTTCAACTCACGCCTTCTTCAAAGCCATATTATTCCTTTGCTCAGGATCAATTATCCACGCCCTCAATGGAGAACAAGACATCCGAAAAATAGGGGGTCTCCAAAAAATACTCCCAACAACCACTACCTGCCTAACCATCGGAAACCTAGCCTTAATAGGAACACCGTTCCTAGCAGGATTTTATTCAAAAGACCTGATCATCGAAAGCCTAAACACCTCCCACCTAAATGCTTGAGCCCTACTCCTAACACTCCTAGCAACATCATTCACTGCAACATACAGCCTACGCATAACCCTACTAGTTCAAACAGGATTCCCACGTACACCCACAATCACATCCATAAACGAAAACACTCCTACACTTATTAACCCAATCATCCGTCTCGCCCTAGGCAGCATCATAGCAGGGCTACTCATCACATCCTACATTCCCCCCACAAAAACACTCCCAATAACCATGCCCACCCTCACAAAAACCACTGCAATTATCGCCACAATCCTAGGCATCACCCTAGCCATAGAACTTTCAACCATCACACACACCCTAACCCAACCAAAACAAACCACGCACCTAAACTTCTCATCCATACTAGGATACTTTAACCTCCTAATACACCGCCCCAGCTCCATAACCCTACTAAACAACGGACAGAAAATTGCCTTACACCTAATCGACCTATCCTGATACAAAAAAATAGGACCCGAAGGACTTGCCGATCTCCAACTCACAGCAACTAAAACCTCAACCCCCTTACACACCGGACTACTTAAAACCTACCTAGGAACCTTCGCCCTATCAACCCTCATCATCCTCTTATCAACTCACTAACTCACAATTAATGGCCCCCAACCCCCGAAAATCTCACCCACTACTCAAAATAATTAACAACTCCCTAATCGATTTACCCACCCCACCAAACATCTCCATCTGATGAAACTTCGGATCCCTATTAGGAATCTGCCTACTAACACAAATCCTAACTGGCCTCCTACTAGCAGCCCACTACACTGCAGACACCACCCTAGCTTTTTCATCCGTAGCCCATACATGCCGAAACGTCCAATATGGATGACTAATCCGCAACCTACATGCCAACGGAGCATCCTTCTTCTTCATTTGCATCTACCTACACATCGGCCGAGGCCTCTATTATGGCTCATACCTATACAAAGAAACCTGAAACACAGGAATTATCTTACTGCTCACCCTCATAGCAACCGCCTTTGTAGGCTATGTGCTCCCATGAGGCCAAATATCATTCTGAGGGGCTACAGTCATTACCAATCTATTCTCAGCCATCCCATACATCGGACAAACCATCGTAGAATGAGCCTGAGGTGGATTCTCCGTAGACAACCCCACCCTCACCCGATTCTTCACCCTCCACTTTCTACTTCCATTCCTGATCGCAAGTCTCACCCTAATCCACCTCACCTTTCTTCACGAATCCGGTTCAAACAACCCTCTAGGCCTTATCTCAAACTGTGACAAAATCCCATTCCACCCATACTTCTCCCTAAAAGACATTCTAGGATTCATATTAATACTCCTCCCCTTGACAACCCTAGCCCTATTCACCCCTAACCTACTAGGCGACCCAGAAAACTTCACCCCAGCAAACCCACTAACCACACCCCCACATATCAAACCAGAATGATACTTCCTGTTCGCATACGCCATTCTACGCTCAATCCCAAACAAGCTAGGGGGAGTACTAGCCCTAGCCGCCTCTGTACTGATCCTATTCTTAATCCCCTTCCTACATAAATCCAAACAACGCACAATAACCTTCCGACCCCTCTCTCAAACACTATTCTGAACTCTAATCGCCAACCTCCTCATCCTCACATGAATCGGTAGTCAACCAGTAGAACATCCCTTCATCATTATCGGCCAACTAGCCTCTCTCACATACTTCCTCATCCTCTTAGCCCTCTTTCCACTAACTGGAGCACTAGAAAATAAACTCCTCAACCACTAAATACTCTAATAGTTTACAAAAAACATTGGTCTTGTAAACCAAAGATTGAAGGCTACCCCCTTCTTAGAGTTCCCGGCCCATAAGGGCCATTATTGCCAAATTTTTACTAGAAACCCCCCTACTAAAACACGCTTGCCCCCCCCCTCCCCCCCCACTATGTACTATCGTACATTCATTTATATAGCCACTATACTATTACATTATATGTAATTTATACAAGGACATATATATGTATGTATTAAGGACATAATAATCCGTATTACATGGACATACTGTGCTCCTCCGCATCCTACATTCAAGGACCGGTTAACACTCCATGGACTCTCGGACATGCTCCTGTCCCCTAGGACTAAGCCCATGCCAAAGGTGGGATTTATGTATATAGCTTGATCTAAATCCATGAATATTCACTACGTATCAGTGAGACTGCGGTGACTGTAAGTCATATTTATGCGAGATCTCTACCTTTACTCATGCCTCTCCATTACCTCTCTCGTCGACTAACCAAGAGACGCCAGGTTATCTCTTAATCGTTCTGTCCCAGAGAGATCATCTACCCGGTGCACGTAGAGGTCCTACACGCCCAGCCTCAGGATCATACTTTCCCCCTAAACCCCTAGCACTTCTTGCTCTTTGGCGCCTCTGGTTCCTACCTCAGGGCCGCGACCTTATTAATCCCGTGATATTGCCCTTCAGAAATACTAAGCTAACTCAGGCGCTACTTGGCCGCTTAAGTCGAGTCACTCAAGTGGTTTTTCTCTGTTGGTTCTCTTTTTTTTCTGGGTAACTTCACAGGTGGCCCTCACATATGGGTTCATGAGCGATTGGTTTAAGACGTGGGCTCGATGGTCCTCGGTCAATTTCAGCGTATTTCAAGCGTTACTCAATGATACGGTCTGCGCACGCCCAAGATTGTTATCTGGCACTGATGCACTGGTCATGAGCATTTGGCCCCCGCGCTATTTCTCGGCTTCAGGGAATGTTTAATGAGACGGTTGTAGTACTATAGTATTGTTGTCTTGCATAGCTATGCAAATGCTAAGCACTTGGTTATGGCATATCCACAGACCCTACTATAGGGGCTATTTGGTGAATGCTTGTTGGGCATACTATATTATTATTATTTCCACTTTTTTTGGTTTTGGATGGCATAATTTAATCGTTTCATCTCATACTTTACACAAATTTTATCCACACTTTTTTGCATTTTTTATTCGTCAAAAGTGCTGGAATCCCATTAAAAATCAAGTTTTCCATTCGTTATTTTATCATCATCAATCATCAATCATCAATCATCAATCATCAATCATCAATCATCAATCATCAATCATCAATCATCAATCATCAATCACCATCTCCACCCCCATTTCACCCATACCCTTTAACCAAACCTCAGAAAAAAAGGACTCAAACCTTTATCACCAACTCCCAAAGCTGGTATTTTACATTAAACTATTTTCTGATCTTTCCCTCTTAAACTGCCCGAATCGCCCCACAAGATAGCCCACGTACAAGCTCCAACACGACAAACAATGTTAACAACAACCCTCATCCCGCCGCTAAAAACATACCAACTCCACAAGAATAAAACATAGCAACCCCACTAAAATCCAACCGTCCCACAAAACTACCACCACTATCAACAGTAACTACCCCGGCCTTCCAGCATTCCACCCCACCAACAACTACTCCCACAACAAGCACCAAAACCATCCCTACCCCATACCCCAAAACCCGCCAATCTCCCCAAGCCTCCGGAAAAGGATCCGCCGCCATACATACCGAATAAACAAAAACCACCAACATACCACCCAGATACACTATAAACAACACCAGAGCTACAAACGGTACCCCCAAACTCACCAACCATCCACACCCTATAACAGACCCTAACACCAATCCAATCACCCCATAATAGGGCGACGGATTAGACGCTACCGCCAACCCCCCCAAAACAAATCCAACACCCAAAAGAATAACAAAGTAGGACATTACAATTTCTGCTTGGTTTCTCTCCAAAACCTACGACCTGAAAAATCGCCGTTGTAAACTTCAACTACAGAAACCCAGCACTACTTCTCCCAACCCAATGACACTACATATTACACCCATAAGCACAACTACAAAAGATTTACTAACCACACTCATCTATTACTACTTAATATAAACCAATACACACCATTATACCACCCTTCCCCATTTTCCAACACAACATCAACTACCCATCCTACCCAAAAACAAATATATTCTTACGAATTTTATTTACACTTTTCACATTTTTTTATGTCATCACCGCTGGAGTTCCATTAAAATTCCAAAAAAATTCATCACTTTTATATATATAAAATCGCATGAACGAACAACATTTTTAATGGAACTCCCCTACCGAGTACATCATATATCACATTTATTATTTATTCATCAACCACAATCACAAAAATAACTATTAATTCCAGCCGAATGTATAACCTTATAAATATCAAATAAGTAACTATTAACTCCAGCCGAATGTATAACCTTATAAATATCAAATAAGTAACTATTAACTCCAGCCGAATGTATAACCTTATAAATAT
>JAXCMH010017756.1:0-14769 GCA_034783755.1 Circaetus cinereus
TTTTCTAAATCCATGCATTATGCACGTTATTTGGCCTTCCGCCGTCTATAGTATTGCTAATTTCACTTTAACATATGCAATAAATATGGTCAACTTACAGGATGGTTTGTTTTTTCTTGAAGAATCTTCATTTCATCTTCAAGAACTTTTATGTTTTCCATTAATTCAGCATTTTCGTCTGTTTGACGTGTTAAGTCATTTTTTGTTGTCCTTAATCTATGATAATGGCGAGGAAAATATAGTTGGAGCAGCTCATTATTTAGTTTATCAAGAAAAGGGACAGTGATTTGTCCAACTTTACCTGTGATCCTAACTTTACTTACAGCTCTGGTTGCATCCAATAGTACACCTGTTGGTCTGGCAAAACCATCATTTGTCTCTCCATCTAAGATATGTTTATTTGTTTTTCCATATTTACCTGTCGAACAAGGAACAACGAAACAAAATCCATCTTTGCTATCGTGTAGGACAATGCATGGATGACGATAAGACATTTCATATCCATATCCTAAACCAAGATCCACCTCTACTATGTCTCTTGTGTTAAAACTCTTCCGGCTTGTCCGACCTTTACTGTTTTGCCATCCGTTGATGCTAAGCAATAACGATGAAAGTTCGATAACTTTAAGAGATTTTATGAAGTAATAGAAATTCAATAGAACTTTTCTGCCCTCATTAATTAGTTGGGGGACTTGTGTTCCTATCTTATATTTGTCAGCACCCTTTTTTGCTACTTCCAAGAATCTTTCATTTATTGTTCTCATCTTTTTTCCTCCCTTGTTAACACCAAATAATTTTACCGAAATAGTAGATACAGATACACTTCTTGTATCGCTTTTATACCGTACATACGCGGCTGCTTATCGCATAGATAAACCGGACTACGCTATACTGTACGCACTAACACGCGGCAGGACGTCCGTATAAGCCTTTACAGTCTTCGGCCAAGTCATTACAACCTCTTGGATGCGAACGATCGCACAAGCTAACACGTGGCTATATATGCGGCTGCATCAATACACGCTGCGACACGGGTCCCGGTCCTCGCTCTTCTCGATCATTCGAGATCGTTGAGACTTCGACAACTTTGAGAGCTCTCTTCGATCGATCTGATCGAAAGCAATAGCGAAAGATCATTGCTTTTAAACGCTTCAAATCGCAATCTAATCGACTTCAACCCGAGCGAAAGCAAAGAGCCTTTCTGATGCGTTCAAAGCCTCGCAGAAGGGCGTACAAATCCTCTCGCAAGCCCGGAAAAGCCGGAGCCCCCAAGCCCCCTACGAAACGTCCCGTGACTGCTTATAGAAATTACGAGCACTATTTTTCAACTCAATAAACCATTTATTGCTAATGCAATAACTTCTCGATAACAGTCAAAACCTAACGGCAGCAGGCGAAATCTCGCCCCACTTTCATCGAAAGCCTCGAAATTAAGAATTGCGGGCTACGGCTTCCGCGATCGCATCCCTATCCATTGCGAGAGTATCAAAAAGACTCTCGTATACAAATAGCGGCAGTTCCTCGACGTCTACGCCCTTTTCGATTTGGGTAAGTGTTTCGATCTCCATGCCGACTTTCTTAGCGAGATTCTCCGACGAAATATTTAAATCGGGTCTGTGCAATTTGATATTTTTTCCTAAAACGATTTAAATTTTACTCATGCGAATTCCCTCCTTTTCTCGATTTTCAGTGTCTTGAAATCGTTAAATTAAGTAACTGTGAAGCGACAGATCTGGTCAAAATAAAAAGGGGCAGCTATTCACTGCCCATCATCTTACAGCCCCATAGAATCCATGAGAAATTGTGTTAGGACAGTCTGGTAATTTTGTCGCCACAATCCAACGTCTTTCCCTGCGGATTGCGGGTTGTTTTTAAATGATCTACTTCTTTCAACAGTATCTTGAACCAAAGTAGCCCCTGTTTTATTCCATATTTCCAAAGGATCTGCTTTCCATTTGTAAAAACCAGTATCCTGATCTTCCTCTAACAAAGCTCTAAATGCCCCTATTATCGGATACATCAAACCTTTAGAGGTTTTATGATTCATAGGACGGTTTAAAAACTTGGAATTAGAAGCGACCGCTTCTACGCCTGTCACGGATCCGTACATCCCATTAGATACTTTTTCTCTGTATTTCGCCCCCATTTCAACTTCGATCGTATCTGCGATTTCAATTATTTTTGTTATTATAGGCTTCATCTTGTAATAAGGATTGTCGATTGTGTCTTTATGGTCTTCGTAATTACTCAGATAGTCTTTAAGTGTCACAGCCTTCGAGCTGTATGCTTGAACAGGCATAGCGTCTTTACTTGGGAATCTTTTCAAGTTATACATGAACATTAAGGTTAAGATGTCCGAAAGATCAATTGGTTCCTCAGAGTTTTCTTTATACGCAATTTTATCGGCATACGGTTGATCCTGGATAGAATTTTTGACGATTTTATCGAAGTATTCCTTTAGCTCCGCAATGGCTGTATCACTAACCGGGACGGATGTATTTCGTGCTGATGCTACATCTTCGAATATGTCTTCGATTCCAGTAATTACTTCTAACCTAACGTATTGATTTGAGTCTTCAATTTTCGCCTTGTTATCGATGATAGTTTTGTACGTATGCCCTCCATCTACAATACCGTAGAGATTGGAATTTTCGCCGAAATCGATTGTAACAGTGGAGCTAACATTATTGAACACTACGTCTTTGGCAGAAATTAGAATGCCTCGATTTAAAATATAAAAAGCGTTATTCTCTACGGTTAAACCGTCGTGTATTCGTCTTGCGACCTTCGTTCGCATGTTTTGGTCTCGTGGATTTGTATCCGTTGAAATGCCGTCAGGAATCTCATTTGCCTTAACGAGAAGCATCATCATTTCGACATTCCCGTTCATTTCATCAATGTCATAAGGACTCGGTAGCTTTCTGAATGCATGGACTTTCATTTCGACTTTTCCGCTCATAATAAAACTCCTCCCGCCTATCGCTATTTTCTTCTTGTAAATATAGTAACACATACAGAAAATTTGAGTACCAAGTGAACTTGGTATAAAATATTCAGAGCGAGATATTAGTAGAGGGGGAGAATGTTCATTGGTTAATGATCCGTTAGAAAACTTAAAAAGAGATATCGGTTTGCAGATCTACACATTAAGGATGGAAAATGGTTTTTCTAGACAAGAGTTTGCAGACATGGTCGGAATCTCGCTAAATAGTTTGTCTTCTATGGAAAATGGGGATTCCATGGTCAAGATCAGCACGTTGTTTGTTATAACAAATACTTTATCTCTGACGTTAAGCTCTTTCTTCACGTTAATCGAAGAACGTAGATGATAAATACAGCAGATAGCATTTCTAAGTCGGTTCCAAATTGGCACGACTTTTTTATTTTCGTGCACCCATTCCGGGGGCTGTCGAGAGGGCGGTCAAGTCGTATTCACATATTACAAATTAAGCACTTGACGAGCCAGGCGTCGCTAGTGAGCTGTCGGTCATGCGGAAGATGTTCGCGGAAGAAGAGCACGTCGACTAGATCCAGACGAAAGGGAAATATACCGATCTGGGAACTGGCGATCATCCTCGTCAACCTCCTCACGGCCAAACGAGATGGTACGGCTGAAGGTGAAGGATTTCGACCTAGACGCCCGAGTGAGTTCCGTCTAACTGAAGAAACAGAAAATCTGACATAACAAGCGGATCACTCAGGAAGTGGCCAAGGCGTGCCGGAACTACTTCAAAAAATACAACCTGAAAGCAGATGACTACTTCGTTGGCCGCGTATACAAGGGTGGCCGGTATGAGAGCGTGGAGATCAGCGAGATCGGTTACACGAAAGCCCTGCAGAAGTGGACCAGCCTGACCGGCCACAATTTCCGAAAGTCGTAAATTGTGGCCATGCACGAAGCCGGGGCCGATCTGCCGAGCATCGAGAAGCAGACCGGACACTGATCGCTCTAGACCCTGTCCAAGCATTACCTGACCGTCTCTGATTCGACAGTGGACAAATACTTGTGAGGAGCGGATTGGTATGTAGAAACTTGATAAACTCGTTCACTTAATGAATGAAGTGCAGGTCGCGGCCCTCGGTGATGTCGGGCCGCATGAAGAGCAGGAACTGTATGTGGAGGAAGTGCGGAACCGTGTCCGCCGGATTGAGAAGGGGCTTGCTGCTCTGAAGAAAGAAATAGCGGAAAAGTGGCCGGAGTAAGCGCCCACATCGTCCTGTGCAGAATTTGCAATTTTAGAACTAGAGTGTTAGGATAAAGCCAATAATTGTGTAGGCGTTGCTCTTGAACGATCTCCAGAAGGGACGGGACAAGCCCGACTGACTGGGTACAAGACGTACAATGAAATGCGTATATGCCAGATCGTATAAGTTCCCAACGGAAAAAATCCGACGGACGACTGTTGGCTTCAGGATACTCCTGAGCCTCTTGTCGTTCGTTTTTATTTTTTTCAGTCCATTGCATAAAAAGGGCATCGTCTATACAATTAATACTACAGTGAAAACAATATTCCCTTTTTGCCTATTTAGTGAACAAGCACTAGACGTTATACTGATAGGTAAGGACCTCTACAGGGTCGGGAATGTTTTTGTTGGTCGAGTTACTCTTTAGCGGGGTAAGTCGGTATAATAAGTGTAAGGAATGAATTTCTCGAAAATGCTTATAGTATACGAGAAAAAGATTTTCTGTGAAACGTCTGTGGAACATACGTTCACTATGTAAAGATGGTAGAATAGATATTAAGCAGAACGACAGTAATGTCGCTTTGCTCAATATAAAAAGCCCCGAGTGTTTGCAGACACTCGAAGGCTTCTTGGTTCGAATCTGTTTGCAGACAGACCGACCATAATTTAGCGGAAAATGAACGGCCTCTGACAGCACATTATCTTCACGCGTTTTCATAAGGTAGTCGCTCAGTCCACTTTTTGTGGACTAGCAGTACCCTCAGTATAGTTCATATTTGACCGTTTGCGCAATGCAAACACGCAAAAAACTGCACTTTTTGAGATAAAACGAAAGTATGCGGAACTTTGTGGAACCACAATGAACTACACTGCTTCGCGGTCTCCATCCGGCGACTGCCATTACTTTATGAAAACAACAGAACGATAATGAATCGAAGCCTTTTCCGTCTGCAAATCAAACGGAGAGGGCTTTTTGTGTTCTACAGGAAGCTCCTCTGCACAAATTCGAGGAGGAACAGAGTATGAAAGTTGAACAAATGTCAAAGCATCACCAGTTTATATGGAACACATTGACACAGCTACAGGACGGAGAACGAATCATCGGAGCGGATCTGCAGGCAAGGGCCGGCATTCAGGAGAGGCGTTTCCTGTATCAGATCATCAATGATCTCCGCAGCAATGACTACCTGGTTGGCAGTAGCAAGACGTCGGTGAACGGCGGCTACTTCGAAATCCGAGACATCTATGACTTGAACAAAACGCTGAGAGATCTGCGTGACGCAGCCAGGAGCCTATTGGATACTGCAGATCGAATTGAGTTGAATTTCCACGGTAAAGAGATCGACCTGGAGGAGGATAAAGAAATTGATGGAGAAGACGGAGGAACAGCTCATTCGGGAGGCCAAGAACGCCTACATGAGGGATTATCGGAAGAAGAACCGGAAGAAGATCAGTGAATACGAGAAGCAATGGCGTCAGGACAACCCTGAAAAGGTCGCAGAATACAATCACCGCTATTGGCTGAATAAGGCCAAGGAACGCCGGGCGAACTGAGTGAGGGGCCCGTCATTTTGACGTCACCCCACTCGGCAGATCTGCCGACCCGGGAACGGAACTCCGAACTAACCAGGAACGCTACACGAAACGGCAAAGAAACGCTTGAAACCCTTTCGTGTAGCCGGCTCCCGGCGTTACAACCGGTAAACTCGAAACAGTGTCGAAACGCTACTCAAAACGCTACTCAAAACGGAGTGCGGAACAGCAACGGAACACCAATTTTTAAGGAGGTCCATTTTATGAACCTCCTTGCGACGTAAGCGATTAGCCCATTAGTCGGGACGACTGCGGGACGGTCTCCCAGTATACATACCAAACATTACAGCCGGTGCACGGCCGCTTCTCGGAACGATCAAGGGACGGCGAACGCCTGCTACTGACAAGGCTTCAATATCAAAATTAAAAAAAGAGAGGGGGGAAACGCATGGGAGAAGTCGTTCTGCAGCAGCGACACGGCACCAACCTGATCGCCGACTGGCCGGAAGCCTTTATGAACCGCACCAAGTACCGCGGCAAGATCGCCGTCATGACGCTCGAGAAGATCGCACGGAAGACCACCGCTCGGCATCAGTTCTACCATAACGGACAAGCCGCTCTCATGCTCCGGAAACACCAGGGAGAGACGAACACCTACATCTCGCTGAACGCCTTCGGGGAAGTAGATGGCAGCATTGACCGTAAGGAAAGCAACGTGGTGCAGATCCGCTGCATCGGCGTCGATATTGACTGCTATAGCGTCGGCATGACGGTCCAGGAAGCAGAGAAAGAGATCTATCGGCTTGTCGAGTCCGGGACACTTCCTAATCCGAATCTACTAATCTACAGCGGGAATGGCCTGCAGATCGTCTATAGCATCGAGGGAGGGGCCCCTGCCAAGCTTTCCTGGCTGACGAAGGACATCACCGCTCAATTGGTTCTGAAGACGTCGCACCTCGGCTCTGACATGAGCTGCATTGACCTGTCGCGGGTCTTCCGAATGCCTGGCACCGTGAACGATAAGCCGGGGAAGGGCCGGAAAGACACCAGCTCCGCCCTCTGGAGGCAAGCTGAATATGATCTCAGTGAACTGTACGCATATTGCGACCCCCTTCAGAAACGCCCACAGCAGCCACAGAAGCCTGATAAGCTGAAACCCATACCTAAACAAGGGACGATGGGGTACAAGCTCATGTCGCTTAACCAGAGCCGTCTGACGGATTTCTACAAGCTCATAGAGTTGCGAAATGGCAATATCGAGATGCGGAACGTGCTCACCTACGATTTCGCTTTCATCCTGGCCCTCATGACGGAAGACGAGCATGAGGTGCTGATCCAGACACAGAAGTTCAACACGAACTACGATGACCCGCAGCCGCTCTCTGAAGTGGCTCGCACAGCGTCCAGGGCGTTCAAGGACGGCCGTGAATTCTGGACTGCGTATCTGAACAACGGCTACACCATGAACGGCCTGAAAAAGGATCGTGACGGCTTGAAGAAACCGAAGAACAACAGCACCATTATCCGTGAGCAGAGCATCACCAGTGACGAGATGAAGCAAATGAGTACTCTCATCAGCGAAGAGGAGAAGTATGCTCGTAAAGTGGTCAAACGTCGAGCTCGAGGGGTAATAGACCGAAGTGAGTACGATGACAAGAGAAAGACAGAAAAGAACAAGAAAATCCAGCGACTACGGGATTTAAAAGAGAAGCACCCGTTAGCTACACAAAAGGAACTCGCTGAGTGGATCGGGGTGTCCGTTGCTACAGTAAAAAAGTATAGTTCCCTTATTATGGAATAAAGTATACTTGTGTGTCCTTTAAACCAATAACTTAATAATGCAGTGGCTCGGAGAGTGTTTTTTGGCGGGGCCTGTTCTCTGTTTTACTTGTTTTTACTATATTTTTGTTCTTGTCGAGGGTCTGCTTTAGGCTTCAGGTTCTGTCTTTAGTTTTTTTTTGCTTGTTATAAAGCCACCCCAGCCTGTACGTTGGTGGGGGGCTGCTAATTTTATTTTACGTAGTTTTATGGGAGTGTCTTGTCTAGAAGTGAGCTTTCCTATCTGATTTATTCTCAATAAGGCGAACTAACGTTAGAACATTGAAATATTAGTGTTATTATAATTTCATATTTTTAAATAGAGCATATTAGTAATAATATGTTTAAAAACCATTCAATTTTCTCAGATTTAAGATAGAGGAGGGGGATGGAGTGAGAAGAAAGTTTACACTTGAACATGCAATAATTTTTAATGAACTGCACAGTGAAAAAGATTTTTCACTAAGACAAATTGCAAAGCTTTATGGAACTACACATGGAACGATTAAATCTAATCTTGAAGAGTATGGTTTTGAATGGAAGAGTCGTAAGTATAGAGTAGATGAAAGATTTTTCAGTAGCTTAGATACTTTTGAGAAGCAATATTTTTTAGGATGGTTGTATAGTGATGGTTGCATTTTTTTCGATAAAAATAAAAGATACTATGGTTTCTTCATTAAAATTCAGGAGCGAGATCAGTATATTTTAGAATATTTACGTGAATGTATGTGTTCTGAAGCGAAAATAAGTAGCGAGTCAGTAGACGGTAGGAGATATTCAAAATTGTCAGTAGGTAGCAAAAATATTTATAATGACTTGTTGAGATATGGTCTGAAGCCAAGAAAGACTCATTTTTTAACTTATCCGGACGAGTATATAACTGATCATCGTCCTTTTATTTTGGGATTATTAGATGGTGATGGTTTCATCTTTGTTAGAAAGAATAAAATGCTGTCTTTAGGTATGACAGGTACAAAAGAAATGATGGCAAGAGTAAATACTATTATTTCAAATGAATTAGATTTGCAGGCGCCTAAATTGATTAAGACCAGAAATTCATACACATTTACTTATACCGGTACTAGAAACGTTCAAAAAGTTGGTGAATGGTTATATTCTTGGGATCCTAAAGTGTTTCTTAATAGAAAAAGAGATTGTTTTGAAAAAGTTTATACTACACCGAAGTATGGAAAAAAATTCATTGTTTTCAAGTGTCCTCAATGTAGAACGATTGATGAATTTGAAAAACGGTATATGTATATGTTGAAAAATTATAAATTTAAAAGTAAGTTTTGTTCGCTTTCTTGTTCTGCGACTTTTTATAGGAGATATCAATTGAACAATTATGAATTAACTCTGGATATGAAATTAGCTTTGAAAGGGAATATCGTTAATAGTATTACACGGTATAAGCTAACAAATTTCGATGGTGGGTTTGTAGATTTTAAATGATGATTTTATTGGTTATACTCTTCCTTATATTTAGGTATCTCTTGTTTTTGTAAAATAAATACAAATATTGATGCAATGTCATAACTAATGAAAACAATAACTTCATGAAGTGGTCGAGAACTTATCCTTGTAGTGGCAAGACGTGGTAAAATAGAATGGAGCGGACGTACATAATACGTTCGTAACTCTCTGACGGCTGGCAAGCCGAAAGGGGGTGCCGTCATGCAACGCAATCACAACGGGCATCGACAGACGCGTAAACGATACCGCGAAGAGAAGGCGAGACAAAGACGTAGAGGACTGATCATCCAAAGCGTCGCAGTCTACTTAGGTAGAATGCTTATCGCTTTAGTATTCGAGGTCATCCGGTTCTTCAGGGACTGACGCACAGGCCATCCTCCGGGGTGGCCTTTTTATTTTTGGGCAAAAAAAATAGACGACCGATGATCAGTCGGCCGTCCTCCGTACATGCAACATAAAAATACACAACGGGCGTATTTAATATGTGTTGCTATCCTTAATTTAATACAGGAAAGCCCTGATGTCAAGGCGAAACCTGCTGAGCGGACAGCACTTTGTAGCTTATGCTGATTGTTCTTGTTGCAATACAAAGTGTGTACTTAGCTATTCCCTTTGTGCCGAGAGTTATGCAATTCCACATCTTCCCCAGTGAAATCTTTCACGGCTTTCCGCAAGATATCCATCCGCTTCGCTCCCATTCCGGCGATGCTCCCGAAGTCTTTCCCCAGGAGATCTCGGATTGTCTTCACACCTCCGAAGGATTTCCGAATCCGATGGAAGATCTCCGGCTCCAGATCGAGCAGCTCAATCGGTTCATCGAGAAGGTCTGCGTTTCTTTCTGCTCCCGCCGCTGGATGCGGCCCCTCTTTCTGCTGATCGGCCGGGTCTTCGTCTAATGTTTCCGGAGCGGGATCGCTTTTAAACGATATCAAGTCGCCAGGCTGGCAATCGAATACCTCACACAATTTGTTGAGATGATCAACTTCAATTCGCTTTATCTTGTCATGATAAAGCGCTGATACAGTAGCAGGACGAATCCCGGTTCGTTTAGCGATCTCTTTTTGCGTCATCCGTTTCTTTCCTAACCAATCAGACAAGTGAAAGGTAATCATCGCTCATCATCCTTTCTTAATACTTATAACTCCTACTAACATTATTATACCATGTAAGAGTAAAATTATAATCACATTTCGAAATAAAAAAGCTAATATGTGTTGAAAATATACTTCAAGAGTAATATAGTTGTCGCATAAGGTAATTTCATAGCGAAAGAAGGTGAATTGTGGAATTGGAAAAAGACATGGAGTATCTACAGAAACTCGCTGCCTTTGCTGATCTGAGTCACAAAATATACAGGACGACAGGTCTTCGCCCAACTGACTTTGAGACGATCGATGCGTATATGAGAGCTGTCATTGCTGCCACGCATACCGAGAGCCTAGCATCTTGGGATTGCAATGAAAACGGATCTGTGCTCGATGAGATTGTCAGAACTGAACTTAAAACGAGAGGGGAAATATAAGATGAAAAAGGTATTAGAAGCGAAAAATGTTGAGTATGTAGGTATGCAACCGTATCCGGTGGCAGGGGAAGATTTGAAGATGAGGACGGCAGTTCTGGTGGATTTGGACGCAAAACGCTGGAACTCGCTCGCAGAACGGACTAACACCCGCTCTTTCGTCCGCATGACAGGCAGACAGCCGGCCAGCTACGCCGAAGTACGCCAGTGGATGAAGGATCTGATCGAAGGCACAAAAAAAGCCCCTGCGGGAACAGGAGCTCACTCCGCTCATGCATACGCATAAGCTAACAAGAGAACTCTAATTATAGCACGCTATGAAGATCTCCTCAATTTTGAGGGGGTCTTTTTCAGTACCGCCAGTTTTGGAGACACCCTTATCACTGTCGAAAACTGGGCAGTGATAAGGGTGTCTCCTCAAAATTGAGGACGTCTTTTCGTGGCCGGATTTTCAGCCGCCAGATCTCACTCCGTAATTTTCGGGAGTGAGATCTGGCCCAATTTTGGATTGATCTTCTCGACTGCACAAGATCGTGCTGCCAGAAACTCATTGCTTCATACGGCGTTCAATTCTACAATAGAAACAATAAACGAATTGGAGGCAGTTCCCTATGAAGATCAAGGAAATTCTCGAGCTCACAAAGGAAACCCCGATCGCAGAGATTGCGAAAGAACATTTGGAAATCGGCGAGAAGCCTGCCCGTCTGGCCATGAAGCGTGCCGGCTGCTACACGATCGTCGGACAACCCGGCTGGATCTTCGACGACACCGAGAACCCCGACAACCTGGAGCGGTCCATCTATGAGTTTTCGGATGCAGTAAAAGAGCAGCAAAAGATGGAGCTGCAGGCCGCGTCACGGGCTCTCCTGGCAGACAAAGATTTTGTGCCCCGCAAGCGGCATTCCTTCGACTTGGATGTCCGTCTGGTCAAAGAACTGAAGCTCTACTGTGTTCGCGAGGATAAAACGCTGTACGAGGTCGTCGAGGCGGCCATTCGTGACTATCTGGACATTCACGAGCGGGAAGAGGATGGAACGGCAGAATGACCGCTATAACGCCGTCACAAGCCAGTGCCCGGCTCGATATACAGCCGTCAACCCTTCGGAAGTACAGTCTGCTGCTGGAGGAATGCGGCATTCAGTTTGAACGGAACGCGAACAATAGTCGGAAGTACACGGATCAGGATCTTGTGACGCTACAGAAAATGATAACGCTCATGAAGTCGGATGGTGTGTCTGTTGAAGACGCTGCATTTGCTGCTTCCAAGTGGCACATAGGCGAAGAGGATGGCGTTACAAGTAACGTTACAGGTAACGCTGTGGAGCGACATGACGGCGACATAACGCTGGCACTCGTGGCCGAGATCAAAGGCCTTAAGGACATCATCGAAAAGCAGCAAGAGGCGATCGACGGCTTCCGACAGTCGCAAGAAAAGAGAGATGCCTACTTTGTAGAGATCCTGGAGGATCTTAACGGCCAGATCAAACAGCTTAACGAGCAGCAGGCATTGCCTGAGCCGGAAGCAGATCCGGAGCCAGTTGACTCCACAGATTTGAGGAGTGCCCCGCGGCCGGAAAAGAAGGGCTTCTTCTCGCGGATATTCAGAAAATGAGACGTTCCTTCGGGGACGTCTTTTTGCATGAAAAGTAGTGTGCGAGAGGGTGTGTTAGCCGCACACTACATAAAACGGCGTCATGACGGTCTTCATAGCCTGTTTCGAACCCAGACAACAATGCTACGCAGCAACTCCGATTTCACCCATCCGGCACCTCCGGCCATACCCTCCCGATTGAGCTCTCCGCACACTACTTTCTCCGACCAATTTCCGGGAATGATCTGCCTGCCGGCCGCTTAAAATACGGCAACCGAATGACGTGATTACCAGTCACCCCATCAGGATGAGGTAAGTCGAAATCACGTCATCGGTAAGGGCGTAAGTACCGATGACATCTTTTTGAAATGATGTGATTAGTAATCACTTCCTCCCTCAAACGGCAAACTTATGCACTTTTGTTCTCTATAGGTATTGACATTATACTATTGCGTATATTGGAAGAGGACATTATGACGATAGGAGTGGGCATGAGCGCATGTAAAACTCTTTAGTCGGTTGCGGTTGGGCCTTTACGGTTCTGCGATATCCGACGAGGAACAATCCCTATGCGAAGAAATTTTTCGGATGAAAAACGTAGTTAAATACGCAGCAGTTTTTTATTGTGGATGACATCCGAAACGGGAGGGTGTTTATGCAGTCCATGTCACCTTTTCCGATCTTACGAGAATCTGTATGTCTGCATTTATAGCCGGTAACGATCCAGAGGATACGGTTGCAACTGTAAAAGAAGTACTCGAAATGGTTATCGAGGACGCAATAGAGAGAGCTTTGCCGGATCCGATTCCACTAGAGCAATTATCGAGCGATTAAGATTCTGACGATCTGCCGGAGCTGTTTCGGATCGCAGTCGAATATATTAAATTGTAATTAAACAAAAGGTATTTCATAATTTGGTAATTTATAGTATTCCTGAGGAAATGCAAAGCTACTCAT
This sequence comes from Circaetus cinereus, assembly GCA_034783755.1. NCBI lineage: Eukaryota > Metazoa > Chordata > Aves > Accipitriformes > Accipitridae > Circaetus > Circaetus cinereus. The sequence goes on from JAXCMH010017756.1 coordinate 13,077, forward strand.
AAACTCGTTACCTCAAATGGGGTTGATCGCAAATGCATTAATACGCAATATACAAAAGTCGAGAAAGTCGGGGAATAATCCTCGGCTTTTTTAGTGAATTGAAAAAAGGACCCGCCCGTTCGGAAGTCCTTTCTTTATCTTTTATTTATGAAGTCTTACGAGGAGTCGCCCAGAAGCAGAAAAATTTACTGCTTTTCGGGTAAATCCGAACTCCGTTTCGAGTGATAAAGGGAGTGCAAATCCAAACTTTACCTTCATCGTTAATCGTACCAACTTTACGCTTTTCCATATTTACCAGTCCGCCTTTACGCTTTTATCTCTTGCAAGAGGTCGGCGGCAGTGATATTTTATATATGTGAGTATATAATTTATGGAACGGAACGGGCTTTCGTTCTGCAATCAAACCGTCGGACCTCTGCAAGAGGACTTTCCGCGGTTTTTTTTGTGCTTGTCCAGTATTTTCGCACCCTCTCTCTACTTCTAAATTGAACGATGAACCCTATATTCTCGCTTCATATTCATCCCGTTACGTGATTAATATAATATTAACGCCTAATAAGTTGCTTGTCAAGTACTTTTTTATGACAATTTATTTAACCATATGTAGTATTCGATAGTGACTATACTTATATTATACCCTATATGTAGTGTTTCTGAATCGTGATCTATTAATAAGATGAAAAACATGTCACAATTTCGTAGCCGTTTCATATCGCAGTCAAATATATATCATCATGTTCGGCAGGGCGAGGGGAATCTCTCGTTCATTTTCCATGTAACAATAACGACCGATATAGTTACATATTTTACGAGCTTGTGAGAGTGACGGAGTTTCGGTCTTTTTTTTGTAACAAAATTATGTAACAAAATTGAATGTAACAATTTACAAAAACAACCCTTTTTTGTTACAATTAAAGTAACATAGAACAGGGAGCGGATACATAATGATTTTTGGATATATGCGAGTCAGCACGTTAGATCAAAACCTCGATCGACAGGAGCAGCAGCTTAAAGACGCAGGATGCGAAAGAGTATTCTGCGAGAAGGTGACGGGCACTAAACGCAATCGTCCCGAGCTTAATAATTTACTCGACCAACTCCGAGAGGGGGACGTCGTCATCGTAACGGACCTTACTCGGCTCTCTCGATCCACGAAAGACCTTATCGAAATCGTCGAGCTTATCGCAGAGAAGGGAGCCGATCTCCGCAGTCTTAAGGAATCATGGCTTGATACAACGACGGCACACGGGAAACTAATGTTTACGATGATGGCAGGGCTTGCGCAATTCGAGAGAGACCTTACATCAGAACGGACGAAAGAAGGGCTCCAAGTTGCGGCATCAAAGGGGAGATACGCAGGACGTCCGGAAACAAGTGAGCAAAAGATCGAGTATGCGTTCTATCTCTACGATAAGGGCGGTATGACGCAGCAGGAGATCGCAGACGAGGTCGGCATCTCTCGCATGACACTTCATCGAAAATTAAAGGATCGAGCGTAACACACGGGGCGACAGCGATGTAGTCCTTTTTTGCGTACAATTCTCGATAATATCTTTAAATTACGATGACTTTTATGGAAATAAAAAGGAAGCCCCCCTTTTTGTAGGAGACTCCCTTTTTCTAAATCCATGCATTATGCACGTTATTTGGCCTTCCGCCGTCTATAGTATTGCTAATTTCACTTTAACATATG
>JAXCMH010018878.1:0-14271 GCA_034783755.1 Circaetus cinereus
GCAGTACTTGGCATCGGCGCGAGCATCTGGACCCAGAGAGACGCCACAGATCAAGCACACACGGTCGGCTTCCATGCGTGGGTCTTCTCCACTCAGCCGCGAAGCGTATGTCTAAGCGCTTATGCAGAATAAGCGGGTGCACCCGTGGTGCCAGAGGTGTGCAGTGAATTTTGGGTTTTCGCTCGTTGAAGGATGAGACGTGCGATCTAGCGAGAGTAGCTGCGTGAGCTGCTGCTGAGCGGGTCGTGGCGCTGAGCGTGAGCGAAGGTGCTCTGTGGAGTGCTTGGGATAGAGCGGAGGTGCTCTGCGGGAGTATTTGGGATGCAGCTGAGGTGTCTCTGTGGAAGTTGCTTCAGGTGGCTGGAGGCAGTGGCTGCATGGAGCTGGTGGGAGAAGCCCTGTCAGTCAGGTGGGCATCGGCTGGTGGTGGCGGTGCCGGTGCGGGGGTGTGCCCCACCCACCTATCGCCGCGGCGGTCGAAGGTGACCGGGCTGGGTGGCCGGTCATCGGGTGAGGGCGTGTCCGGCCAGGCTGTCCACGCCGGGCCGGTCGTCCGGACAGGTTGGCCGGTGCGGAGCGCCAGTCATTGTCCGGCAGGGCCGAGGGTGGTCAGGCGGTCACTGCTGCGGTCATGCACATTGTGGTCAGCGTAGAGCCCCCGGTATAGCTCGGAGCTGTCCACACTGTGTATGACCGGTCGGGACTGTCCATGAGAGTGACCGGTGGTCCGGTCACCGGTCGGACTGTCCGTTCTGCTCTTTGATGACCACAGCACCACTCTGGGTGCCGCAGTGCTGATCGTGACCGGCCGTGAGTCCGGTCAGTACAGCTAGGTGACCGGCCGGGTCGGCCGGTCATTAGGTGAGGTGGTGTCCGGCCAGGCTGTCCACGCCGGGCCGGTCGTCCGGACAGGTTGGCCGGTGCGGAGCGCCGGTCATTGTCCGGCAGGGCCGAGGATGGTCAGGCGGTCACCTCTGCGGTCATGCACATTGTGGTCAGCGGAGAGCCCCCGGTATAGCTCGGAGCTGTCCACACTGTGTATGACCGGTCGGAACAGTCCATGAGAATGACCGGTGGTTGTGGTGGTCAGCGGTTCGTAGAGTGGGGCGCGTCCACCCATGAAGCGACCGGACAGGGGATGAGATGACCGGGACCAATGACCAGGACGTGCTGCTGGTGGCCATGCCGCGGAAATGGTGGTTTGCCCAGCGAAGCGATATGACCGCTGACTTCAGCAATCCCGATGATCACGAAGCAAGGCGGCCATATGTCGATCGCAACGTGCGGTGGCCGGCCATTGTCGCGATGGTCGAACATGTCGGCCAGCAGATTAAGGCACGGGGGAGCAGCGTCGAGGAGGGCGAGCCGCTGGAAGTGTGGTTTGACCAGCTGCGCGGCGGTCTCAGCAAGGCTGAATGGGATGTGGTGACCGGCTGGTTCTCCGGGGTTGGTGGGGGTGTGATCTGCGATCCGGTGGTTGGTATTGATGACGGGCGGCATCGGTTGTGGGAGACCTTCAACGCTGTCCCCGACGCCACCGTGCCGGTAATGGATGAAAGGCTGACGTTCAGCAGGGGCGATGATCCCGCAATCCGGCGAGTGGCAGCCATAGAGATTGGTGAGCGGCTGAACCGGCTCTCGGAGGAGTTCAAGCAGCGTAATAGCGCCTACATTCGCGAGTTGGAGTCTCTGCGTCAGGAGCTGCTGAGCAGTTCCTGACGGCCATCGGCGTGAATGGCCCTCAGGCGGCCTCCTCCTGGTCGTCGAACAGGGACGGGTTCTCGTCGCTGTGAGTCAGTTGGGTTGGGCGGAAGTTGGACAGTCCGAAGCCGTGTTCGTGATCGTCTTCGTCGATCCACATGGCCCAGAGAGTGCTGTAGGTCGGCTGAGTGAGGTCGCAGCCGGATTCGCTGGTGTAGCGGTGCTCGGTGCGGACGTACCAGTCGATGCTGTGATGGCCAGGTGGTTCGATCTCGTAGGCGATCTCGACTTCTACGTCGTCACACTCTTTGGCGTCCCACCAGTGCTCGTCATGCTGGCTTGGAGGCCGCTCAGGAATGCTGAACGCCTGGTCCTGTCCACGGTTGCCAGCCATGAAGCCCGCACGTGCAGCAGCATCGGAGAGTCCGTAGTCACCGGCTGGGTCGTGTCCGGCCACGATGTTGGCATAGAGCGCAGCGAACTCTTCTTCTGACTGTGGCCAGCCGTCGTGATGCTCACCGGTATAGCCATCGGTCCAGCCCTCGGTGACGACGATCTCTTCGAGCTCATCCTGATACTGATCAAGATGCTCACGAGCCTCATCCGCGGTCTCAGCCGGTTCGATGTCGATCATCTGGTAGATGGGCGGGGGCTGTTCCTCCTCGGCGGCGTCGCCGCCATCCGCGGAGCCGCCGTCGGTCTGATCGGCTCCATCGCCTGCCGGTGCCGGTGCATCGGCGGCGTTATCGCCGCCGCCACAGGCGGTGACCAGCAGCATTGCTGCGAAAGTGAGGCTGAGTCCGCGTGCTGAGGTGTTCATCAGGGGTTCCTTCCAGTTCTGGTCAGTCAGGCAGTGCAGAGGCCGCAGTCGCATCCGGGAGCGTGCTGGTAGGCAGTGATGTGCGGGGTGCCAGCTTCGTCGTCTTCGACTGAGAAGAACAGGTCAAGCTCATGGTCTGCAACTGTGCCGCAAGCTTGCTGAGCATCGGTCCAGGTGGCTCGGACCCAGACTTGGGTGTGGTCTCCTTCGTCGGAGACGTGGGTGACATCGGTGCTGTCAGGGGATTGGTCGACCACTTCTCCGTGCTGGGCGAAGGAGGCTGCGTGGGTGACGGTGGCCTCAGAGGCGAAGACCTGCTTCTGGTGGTCGATGAACTCTGGCGAGTACAGGTGCGCGGCCGCGGCTGCTGCTTGCCGGATTCGCTGTTCGTCGCGGCCTCCAGCTTCCAGGATGATGTCGGCGGCTTGCTTTGCGGCATCTTCAGCTGAGGTAGCGGTGTTCTCGGCGGCTGCTGCCTCATCGAACGCAGCTTCCAGCTCGGGATCGAGTGTGGAGTCGTCTTCGACGGCTTCTACGCCCGGGCGGTTCTCCCAGCTCTGCGGACCAGGATCGGTCTCAGGCGGGGGCTCGGGCTGATTGATCGATGGGGCTGGGATGCAGCCGGTGGCTACGATCAACGTGAGACTGCTGGCGATAGTGATAGTGGCTGCTGTACGCATGGGTTGTTCTCGCTTCCGTACCGGTCAGGAGGGACAAGGGCTGTCGGTGTGTCCGCCGGAGCGGTCAAAGCTGACGTGGACGTGATCGATGTGGAGGTTGGAGGCATCGTGGGGGTTGCCGTTGTAGGGCAACCACTGGTCGGTGTCGTCACCGCAGCGCCAGATCTCGTCGAACCAGATGATGTATCGAACGTCGAGCTCCTCGGCGTTTTCCAGGAAGAGCAGTGCCAGTTCGTCGCCGACATCGACGGCTTCTTGGTTCAGTCCGAAACCGGAGTAGGTGAGGTCATTGCCAGCCCAGCCTTCTGGGCCGAAGTCGACGGCTTGGCCGTAAAAATGGTCACTGTTGGTGTCGCTGCCGCGCTTGCCTGAGGTGACCTGCCAGCCCTGGTCGATGGCTTCTTCAGCGCACCAGAGACCGTAGTGGGTGGTCACGTGCAGATCCCATTGGTTCTCAGTGCCGGTCTCATCGCAGGTCAGTCCGGCGATGTCCGGGGCGCTGGGAGTGCAGCTGCTGGAGCCGCCTGAAACCTCGCTGCCTGCCTCGTTGAGCATCCAGAAGATTTCGACGACGTAGGAGCGTGTCTCAGGGATATCAGGTACGGACCATCCGGCATCTGCGACGGCGCCGTGGCCGGCGTTGTAGGAGGCCAGCGTGAGCTCAACGGTTTCGTTGAGGCTGTCGCTGTGCGGTTCGACCTGCTCGCGGAGGTAGTTCAGGTACTCGCCCATAGCGGGGATCGCATCGTCAGGGTCCATGGGGTCGGCGTCGGAGTCGATCAACCCGTTCTCGATCAGTCCGTCCCAAGTCCCGGGCATGAACTGAGCAATTCCCATGGCACCAGCGTGAGAGGATTCGCCGGTTTCCCAGGAACGATTCTCCTGCTGGATGGTCGCGGCGACGACTTCTTCAGGGAAGTTGGCCGTCTCGGCGGCCTCAGCGATCAGATCTTCGTATTCAGACGGCACGTCCAACGGGGTAGTGGCACCACTGACCTCCTCGTCGACACTTGCTTCCCACTCACCGCCACCGCCAGCTGTCTCGACGGACTCAGCGGGGGCACAGGTCTCTGAGGAGGCGTCGGCGTCTGCACCAGCCTGGTCCGATGCAGTAGCAAGCAGCAGGCCGACGACAGCCAACAACAGCACGCCTGCTCCACCGATGACGACCAGCAGGATCAACCCGAAGCAGGTCAGGGATTGACCGATGCCGGGCATGGCTTTCATCGCTGTGGCCATCTTCGCCGGGTTTGCCATGTCAGTGTGCTCTCAGACTCAGGTAGTGGCGGGTTAAGGAGAGCCGGCTCCACCCCTGAAGGAGGGGTTTCAGGGATGGAGCCGGGACTAGGGGAGGCGACGGTCAGTTCTGGGCGCGGCCTGCCATGCGGCCAAAGAACCAGATGAGGAATCCGCCCAGCAGGGTGATTCCGCCGATGATGATGGCCATCAGCGGAGTATTGCTGCCGGTGCGCTCGGAGTCGTCTGCGGCCTGGGCCTCAGAGTCCTCGTCTGCGTTCTCGGTCGCTTCAGCAGCGGAGGGGTTGCCCCTGCTGTTGTCGGTGCCTGTGTGCTCATCGTCGGAGTCGGATGACTCATCCTCGTCATCGTCCTCTTCGTACTCGGTCTTCAGAGGCTCCTGGGGGTTGAGGGCGATCTCATCGTCCTGGGGCCGCTGATCTGCCGGCTCCTGCTCGATGGGCTCAGTCGGAGCGGAGGCATCCAGCAGTGAGTCCTGCTCAGCAAGCTCCTCATCGCTGGGGCCGGAGTCGAAGGACAGATCCTCATCTCCAGCGGCGGTGGGCAGCTCAGAGCCTTCCCAGTCGAGCTCATCAGCGGTGCCGGGATCATCAGGAGCCGATGCTTCCAGGTCGGATTCTTCGACGATCTCGGCGGAGTCATCGTCTTCGTCCTGGTCCTCATCCTCAGCGTCCTCGGGACGTGCATGTCCGGCATCGTCAGAGTCAGACGCGGAGTCGTGCTGACCCTCGTCACCAGGGGAGGGGGCGGGACCTTCCGGGACCTCGGGTGCCGGTGCAGGTTCGGGTTGAGTGTCCTCTTCTCCGGGAACCTCAGGCTCGGGTTCCGGTTCCGGTGTGGGCTCAGGCTCGGGTTCCGGTTCCGGTGTGGGCTCGGGCTCTGAGCCGCCCTGATCCTCGTCCTGGTCTTCGTCGGGAAGTTCCGGCTCCTCGGGGATGTCAGGGAAGCCAGGGCCTTCCTCTCCGTCGTCCTCGTCGGGGTCTTCCTCCTCGGGTGGCAGCTCGGGCTGGCCATCGTCCTCGCCGGGGCCTCCTGGACCTTCGCCATCGTCTTCGTCCTGGTCGTCGTCCTCCCAGAAGTCAGGGACGTGGAAGTCGATGGTCTGGGATTCACCGTCGGGGCCGGTGATCACCACGGAGTGATCACCTGGGGGTACTAGGCCATAGAAGTCATCGGAGCTGAAGGCAGCGTTGCCGTCGTCGTCTGCCTCGAACTCGTACCAGGCGATGGGAGCGCCGCTAGAGCCGCCGATGAGCTCCACGCCGTAGGACTCACCAGGGCTCAGGCCGGGCACAGTGAAGTCAGTGCCATTGACTGTAGGCTCCTCGTCTTCTGCCTCGTCCTCGTCTTCGTCCTGGTCGTCATCCTCCTCAGAGCCGTCCTCGTCTGAGTCGTCTTCCTCCTCGGGCTGCTCTTCAGGGTCGGTGTCTTCGTCCTGGTCGGGCTGGTCATCCTCGGAGTCCTGGTCGTCATCGGATTCTTCGTCGTCGGTGCCTTCGTCAGACTCGTCCTCATCCTCGGGCGCCGCCTCCGAATCTTCACCGTCCTCGGGCTCCTCGTCCGAGGCCTGATCCTGGTCCTCTTCGCCCTCGTCTGAGTCTTCTTCGTCAGGGTCGGGCTCGGGGCCTTCCTCGGGCTGGTCAACGTCGTCCTCAGGAGTCTCAGGGGTCTCCTCGGAGTTCTGGTCCTGGTTGTCGTCGGCTTCGCCCTCGTCCTGAGTCTGATCCTGCTGGACAGGCGCCTCCTCGGCTGCTTCCTCCTCAGAGCCCTCATCCTGCTGTGCTGCGTCGTCAGCAGGCGGCTGCTCGGAAGCGGGGTCGTCCTCGCCGGGAACCTCGGACTCAGGCTCGGGCTCGGGTTCCGGTTCCGGCGTGGGCTCAGACTCTGAGCCGCCCTGATCCTCGTCCTGGCCCTCGGTGTTCTCCCCTTCCGGGGTTTCCAGCTGCTCCTCAGAGACAGGCAGGGCCTCTTCCGCCTCGGACTCATCCTCCGGGGCAGGGGAATCTTCAAGCTGCTGGTCTGCTTTCTGATCCTCAGCTGCGGAGTCGTCGTCCTCGGTGGACTGATCCTGCTGGGGTGCTTCCTCAGTAGCCTCGTCAGGAGCGGTGGTCTCCTCGTCAGCCAGTGCGGCGGTGGCAGAGACAGGAATCGTCAGTCCTGCCACGACTGCGGCTGCCAGGACTTTGCGTCCAGGGTGCTCGATAGGCGGTGTCATTCTTGGCTGTTCCCTTCGATCGTTTTGGAGTGTGTCTGCTCTGCTGTGTTGGTTGTTGGTCAGATCTGTCCGGAGCTTTCTCCGAGACCTCGTACGGACCCGTCGGGCATGCGCACTAGCGCGGTTCCTTGGCCGGTGTAGCCGATGATCCGCTGGGTCTCGGTGTAGGCGGTCTGGTCGTGGATGAACTGACGGTCCTCGCCGTCAGTGATTGCCACCGGTCCCAGCGCCGAGATCAGTGGAGCGGTCTCGGAGGTGGCGACAAGTTCGCCGGTGTCGAGGTCGAAAGCGTGCTGGCCGATGATGGCTAGATCCATCCCGCGGCCGATCGACCATGCGGTGACATCTTCGGGTGCTTCGACAGCGGCGGTGATCTGCCCCTCGTCTTCAAGGGAGTGGACCACCAGGTACTCAGTGCCCTGGTACTGCCAAGAGCTCAGCGTGTGCCCATGGCCGGCAGTGATGTGCTGGCCGAATTCGGCGGCTTCGTCCGGAGCCTCCAGGGTCAGCTCCGTGGGATCTCGGTCGCTGTCTTTCTCCATCGGGATCGTCACCACAGTCGGCTGACCTCCATCGACTTGGATGAGGGTGTCTCCGTCGATGGCGGCTGAGTGAAGCTGCGGGTTTCCGGTGATTTCGACCGGGGAGTCGGTGCCGATCTGCAGTGCGTAGGTATCGCCCTCGTCTGTGGTAATCATCGGTGTGGTCCCAGAGATCCGCAGAGTATCTGTCTCGTCGAGTCCCCAGGATTGGGTCTCACCGTCTGCTGTGATGGCCCGGAATCCGTCTTCGGTGCGGACACCGACAGCCGGAACGTCGCCTGCGGTGAACTCGGCGGTGTATTCGACCGGGCTGTTCAGCGCAGTGGAGGCGATCGGCTCACCTGTGAGGTGGTCGATCAACACCAGGTCTCCATCGTCGGGGTCGATGTAGGCCGCTCCAGCGCCGAACCAGCTGAGAGTCTCCGCGGTTTCAGCGTCGAGTTCCCAGAGCTGTTGGTCGTAGCCGCTGATCAAGGCATCTTCGGTGTAGGTGATCTCACCGGCAGTCGAGATCCACTCGGGAGCACCTGTGGTCGGCTCGGGTTCAGCGGGACCGGCGAACATCAGCCGGTAGAGCACGACGATCCCGAGGACAGCCACTGCGGCCAGCACCGCCACCAGGATCAGTCCACGGTACTTACGGGCCGTGCTGATCAGACCAGCCTTGTTCGTGGTCTCAGATGCCTGCTGCTGGGCCTCAGGAACCGGGGCCTCAGCCGCGGGTTCGTCAGCGGTGACGGGCTTGACCTGGCGCTGAGGCAGCTTGGCAAGCATCCTCTTCAAGGGCTTGGGCGGGTCTTCCTCGGGCTGCTGATCCTCGCCGACTAGGGAAGCTGCCAGTGAGGTGACCTCTTCGTCAGGCTCCTCCTCCGGACCCGGCGCCGAGGTCGCGGCAGTTTGGTCAGCGGTGTCCTCGTCGAACTCGCGGGGCTCGAACCGGGTGGGCAGGAAGCCGGGCAGTTCGCTGGTCAGCTCCACATCGACCAGCTGCTGGTCAGCGATCTTCTGAGCAGCGGTGAAGATCGTCTCCAGGCTTGAAGGTCCGTGAGAGTTGCCCTCGCCCAGAATCATCACCACATAGCGGTGGAACGCCAACCGGTAGTGGGCCTTGGTGCGCCGGGCCTCTGAATCGCTGAGCAGCTGGATATCGGTCGGGTTGATCTGCCACTTGGCCTGTTGGAACCGTGCGGTGTCCTTGGCGTGGGCCGGATCGAGCTCAACGGTGGGCGGCTGCTGGTGATGGCGCCCCCGGATGAGCTGAATAGCCTTCTCCAGGCTGTTGGTGTGTACCTCGATACCGGAGCGGTCTTTGACAGCGACTTCGGCAGTCAGCACAAGTGCCTTGGCCGTTTGCTCCGGCTTGGGCAATGGCGCAGTGGAATCAGCGGAGGCAGAGGTGCTCTGGCTGTTCTGTGTGTTCGTCGTAGCGCTCACGGATGAGTGCCCTCCTGCGTGCTCTGCATCAGTCTCACGCGGTGGAGAGGTGATGCGATGGTAGTGGCGTCTGCATGGTGGTTACTCAGCGATCAGCAGAAATGTCTGTCAGTCCCTCAGCAGATTCATCCCCTTCTTCCTGCTCTTCTGAGGAAAGCCCTGGCCGGTGACCGGCTGATGACCGGACATTCACAGATCACGGTGACCACTGCTGGCGTGCGGCACTGACCGGACCAAGGATTCTTCTTCATAGGCAAGCACCGGCCTTCAGGCCGGTGTGCGGCAGCCCTTCTCAGGGGTGACCGGTCGGTCACCGTGACCGCAGAGGTGGACATGACCGGTCGCCTGGCCGGTCATAGCAAAGGGCGGTCACTGTCCGGTGGGGGAGAGGACCCCCTGGACAATGACCGCCCCCTGTGGGTGAATGACCGGTCGGTCAGCTGCTCATGTGACCGATGGTCCCGAGGTGTCCGGGCCGGTCACAGGTGCGGTGGCCGCTGCCCTCTGGGTGGCGGCGGCGGTTTTGATCTTGTCCGGCTGGAATCCGGTGAAAGTCTCGGTCGGGGTCTCCACGATCGGCACGCTCTTGATGCCCTGCTGCTGGAACCGGGCAAGATCCTTCGGGTGCTCGGTCAGGTCGCGGTACTCGTAGTCAGCGCCTTCTTTGGACAGCAGCTTCTTTGTCCGGTCGCACTGGACACAATCTGGTGTGCCAAACATCTTGATCTGCTGCATCGTCTCCTCCTTCTGCTGAGGTGACCGCGCCATGACCGGTCACTCCGTCCCGTCCCAGTCGTGGGGGTTCTCGGTCTGGATCTGGTTCTCCTCGCGCTGCTGCTGCGCGGCGGGACCGGTCAGGATCAGCTCAGCGAATTCCTCCGGGCCGTAGCCCTGCTCTTTGACGTCTTTCCAGTGCAGGTTGTCCAACCACCATCCGGCCCAGACGATCTGCTTGGTGGCCTCCAGAATCTCGTCCTGGCGGTGCTTCTGGCCCGAGTCCTCAGCGACCAGCTCTTCCAGCCGCTCGGCTCGGATGAGAGTGGCCCACTTGATCTGAGCCTCAGAGCCTTCGAGCTCGGGCAGCTCGTAGCCCTGCTGGAACTCCTCAGCATCGAGGAGGCGTTGACGAAGCTGCTGCTCCTTGTCCTGATCCTGAGACTGCTTCCAGCACTTGAAGCAGTCACGGTTCTCGGCCCACCACTTCGCGCGGGACTTTCGCTTGCCGGCAGGCACATCAGAGAAGTCCTTCTTCTCGGTGTGGCCACACTTGTGCTTGACTGGCAGCTCGGTAGGGATAGCCATCGGTGAATACTCCTTCGTTGGTAGATACACGACGAGGAGGATTCACCGATGGCAGCCGCGACCGTATTTCTAAGCGGCCCTAAGCATCTGCTTCATCCGCTGCTCACGCCCAGGCCCGGCCTTGACGCCTTCGACCATCTTCTTCAGCCGTTGGGCACTGGCCTTGGTGTAGATCTGGGTGGTGGAGACCGAAGCATGGCCCATGATGTCGCGCAGCGCCATCAGGTCCGGGTTCTCCTCCAGCGCTTCAACACCGAAACGATGTCGGAGGGAATGGGCGTTCCACCCGTTGCCGTCGAGGAGCCAGCGCACTCGGGCTCCGATGGAGCGCGGAAGCATGTGGCCGGTGGGATTCTTATCCGACGGGAAGAGATAGCCGCGCGGGATGTACTCGAGGACTTCCTTCACCAGCGGATGCAACGGAATCACTCGGACCTTGTTGCCCTTGCCCAGGACTCGTAGATAGTCGCCCTGGATGTCTGAGGTATGGGCGTGGGCGATCTCTCCAGCGCGCATCGCTTGCAGCTCACCCAGCAGGATCATCAGTACGTCGATATGTCGGGTGGCCCGTTCCAGCCCTCGCTGAATGACTTCTTCCGGGCAAGGCCGCGGGATGCCCTCAGGGGCACGAATCGACGGTAGGTTCGCCGCAGGGTTGTCGGAGATCTGCCCCGTGGCGACCGCCCACTGATAGAACGTAGACAGCGTGTTCTTCGCGCTGCGTTTGGTCCATGGAGAAGGACCAACGTCTTTGGTTAGCCAGACCTGGAGATCCTTGAATGAAAGGTCCCACAGGGTGGTCTCATGGCGTTCGGCCCAGGCAGCGAGGCGCCGCAGATAATAGACCCTCTGAGCGACAGTGCCCTCTTGCCGATAGGAGCGCAGGATGGTGTCGAATGACGCGATCACATCCTGGTGAAGTGGTTCCACAATCGTTCCTCGCTTTCAGCTGTGAATGCTAACGAGGAAGTGACTTATGTGAGGAGGCCGGATGCGAGCTGAATGTGACGTCAACGCGTATGCGTAACGTCGTTTCTGCTGGTCAGAGCGGGAGACTCCTGGCGCTGATGGAGCGAACAACAAGGGTCAGGCCGTCGTCTGCGTCTTAGTAGACATCTTCTGCCACGGGACGGCGGAAATTCCGGGCGATAGCCGGGACGATGAAGCTGAGAACCCAGACAGCTCCAGCGATCAGAGTCCATTGAAGGAAGAAGTGTGTGTCGTAGTACGCGGGATCCATACCGAAGTACCAGCCCGAGCTACTGTTACGGAACCAACCCAGGAAGAAGCCCCAGGCGACACCGAGGAAGAAGACCACCCCGCTGAATCCGCGGATGAGTCCCAGTAGGGCTCCGAAAGGATTCAGTGCGAGCACTGTCAGCAGAGCCAGGCCGATCAGGAGAAGCAGTGAGAGTGATGGCATCGTGCGCGCTCCTTCGTGTGGGGTTGGGGTCAGCCTAGGCGCTGGCAGGGACGTGGGCGAGGGTCAGTAGAGCTCATCGGCCGTAGCCGTCAGGTCGTGGAGCCAGAGGAGGAGGGCCTGGGCTGTGCGCTCCAGCAGAAGGGCAGGAGAGCTGACGTGGGGAGTCTGTGCCCTCAGAAGGAGGCTCGCGAGCAGTCGATCGTGGTCGCTTAACCCGGAGGTCGCAAGTTCAAATCTTGCCCCCGCAACGAGAAGAGAAGGCCCTCGCCATTATGGCGGGGGCCTTCTGCGCGTGTACGGGCCGGGAATGAGTGTTATAGGCCATAAACGTGGTGCTGGTCCGGGCGTGTCCAGGGGACATAGAAGTTCTTGCCGGCCCACCCGGCTCGGTTGCAGAGGGGTCTGCTGACGGTTGAGTTGACCTCGGTGTTTATGCCGCCAGAGCGACGAACTCCACTTCCATAACGATGTCAGTCACCCGCTTGGAACGGAGGTCGGCACTGTGTCTCTGGACGGTACTTCCTATGCGAACAACTCTGTGATCGGAACCGGGGACTTCACCCTTCCTGGCGGGGCACCGGCACCATGTATATCTTCCAGGACTCGTCACCTCTGGGCAGCAACTTTGAAGCGGCCTATCAGGTCGACATTGCCACTGACCAGGGCACCAACACCGCCTACTGCAAAACCGCAACCTCCAGTCCTTGCACCGAGAACGGCGCCTTCGTGTGCCCCTTCTTCTGATAGAGAGGTGCCATGACTGAGGACTCACCACTGAGCACGGGGCCTGGACAACGACAGGGTATTCCGTATCTGGACGATGCTGAACGAGAACGTGTTCTCAACGAAGGAGATGCGCAGCAGCGCTGCTGGGTTGCGATGCAAAAAGACCTGTCTCAGGAACATGCCCTACGCATCGCGGCCGATCCATCTGCTGAAGTCGCTCAGTTTCTCGTCCAGGGCGCCAGCAACGCCCGTAGCCTGGACATCCTGGCGGACGCTCACCCTGAATTGGCGCTGTTTGCCGCTCAGGACCCGAACGCTTCTCCTGAGCTCAAAAAGCAGCTGCCCTTCTTCGAGCACAGCGAATATAGCCTGTCCCGATTTGCCCACGAAGTAGGAGCTGGTGAAGAACAACAGCGCGAGCTTCTACAGCGCTACCGGCAGGACTACCCTCGGGGCCTTCGTTCTGGTTCCCCCGGTGGCCCACCGCTGGCCGATGTCTGGAAGGTGATAGCTCGCAGTGGCAGGTAGACAGTCTGGGTTACGTTGAGTCCCAGCTGACAAATCAAGGGAAGTTCGGCGGTCTGAACCGTGCTGGGCTTTGTTCCGAGGTTGACGTGTCCTGGCTTCTGTTCCCCTGGGATGTGAGAATTCAAGAGGCTGGAGCATGAAGTGCCGGAGGCCGTTCGAAGCTCACTGGTGTCTTCCAGCCTAGGGCGCTGTGTCGGCGCTGGCGGTTGTAGCAGATCTCGATGTAGTCGAAGTGAAGCAGCGATCCTGCCACTGCTTGAGCCGGTTGAAGCATCGTTCGGCGACGTTGCGGCCCCTGCAGTGGGCCTGCTGCTCGTCGCCGAAGTCGATGGGCCGTCCGGTTCAGCGCCGACGGGAGCGCCTGATCGGCGCGTTCGGCGGACTGGGCGGCGTGAGGTGACCCTCCTCCTTGGTGAGGAGCTCTTCGAAGAGTATGGACGTCTCAGAGAGAATGGGCCACCGAGGAGAGTGACGACAACGCCGAGGAGGGCAGAGACCTGTCTGTCGCCGAGCCGAGTCCTGGCACCACCAGACATCGCCTTCCCCGCCCGAAAGCCCGCAGGCTGGTGATCGCTACGAGCATCATCGCTCTGCTGACGGTGGGAGGCTCTGCTCTTGTGTGGTGGGGGCAGCGTTCGCTGATCTACTTCCCCGGCGGCAGTGCGCCTTCGGTCGAGGAGGCGCTGCCTGGGGCGGAGGAGGTCAGCCTCAGCACTGACGATGATCTCGAGCTGGATGCATGGTTCCTTCCGCCCAGCTCAGAGGCGGACCGTGGTCAGGCCGTCCTCTACCTGCCTGGCAATGCCGGTGACCGCTCGTCGCGCTCAGGCATCGCCACCGAGCTCAGTGAACGTGGTTTCGGGGTGCTCCTGCTCGACTATCGCGGTTTCGGGGGAAACCCGGGAAGCCCTTCGGAGGAGGGGCTCGCGAGCGACGCCCGGGCCGGCGTCGTCGCCTTGGAGGAGCAGGACTACGAGCCGGAGGACCTCATCTACATGGGGGAGTCGCTGGGCACGGGTGTGGCAGCTCGGCTGCACCATGACGTTCCTCCTGCGGGTCTGATCCTGCGCTCCCCGTTTCCTGACCTCGCCAGCCTTGGACAGGAGCACTACCCGATGTTGCCTGTGCAGAGGATGCTTCGTGATGACTTCCCGGTCCTGGAACACGTGTCCGGGAGTGAGGTGCCCACCACCGTGATCTACGGAGACCATGACGAGGTGGTGCCGGCCTCTCAGAGCAGGGAGGTCGCGGATGCCGTCGGGCAGAATCTGGTGGAGGAGCTGGAGATCTCCGGAGCCCGGCACAATGACCCAGTGATGTTCGGGCCCGAGGTGGCGGAGGCCGCCGCCCGGCTGGCAGACACCATCGACTGAGGTCTCCCACGTCCATCCACCGTCAGGACGCGTTGCCGCTCTGAAAACGATCTTGCCTGCTCATCACTGGGCGAGTGGGCCCTGGATCTTATCCCTCGCCTTCGCGGTGAGGACCTCTGATGTGTCTGCCAGCAGAGACCAGTCTTCTGAACCGCGGCGCATCACCATCAGGACGGTGCGCACCGGGGCGATCGGCCCAGAGAGCGGCACCCGGACGACGCCGGCATGAGTCGGGGCCATCCGGGGCATGAAGGAGACGCCGAGCCCCGC